>JAUTWP010210215.1:0-15844 GCA_033042655.1 Cyathermia naticoides | reverse complement strand
TGGAAAAAGGTAGCGGGTTTCCTCTCTTCTACTAACATTAATATCTGTCCTGGACAGACAGCTCAGGAGGCTGAGCTCTGTGCCCATGACAGCGTGTTTGAACCTTAATTGGATGTAAGCACGAAAATAAATATAACCTAACAAAGACGCTAGATGAGTGCCGTTTTACCTTATTCGTGAGTTTAGTCCAGGATTCGTCAATTGTGGCAAACTACAATGCTAGGTTATTGCGAGATGTTTAAGTTTGGTACTCAATTTTAAAGTATTTATAAAAAATTGATAGTCGAGTTGATTGTCGAGTTCAGTAAAAAAAAATAGTGGAGATTTTTATTTTTATTAGACCTTTTTTATTTTATTAAAAATCAAGACCGTTTTTAATTTTATTTTTATCTTTTTTAATAGTTGGTTCCTGACTGTCTGTCTGGTGGCATTAAATCATGAATAACTATTAAAACAATGATGATATTACTTTTTTGTAAAATATGAACATATCCTGCCCCACTGGCATCATTCATCATGATAACAGTCTTTAACTGTCAAATGGTTGTGTCATCAAAATGATGACATTTATAGGACGTGAAAAAACGTGCTGACTCAGAAGTGATCACGAGAAGAGTGAAATTAAATGTAGCGTGTGAGATGTCTGGGATAACAGGATGCACTCCAAGTGGTGTCAGATAGGACTGCTTTCAGAACGTAGACTTATTCTATATACTTATTACAATTTATTCACTTTCAATTAAGATCATTAAAGGTCATCAGGACACAATTTTGACGTCGGGTCCGTCAAGGCTAGAACAGTGTGCGTGGTTCTTCCATTTAGCTGTAATTAGTGTACAAAAACGTCTAGCATGCTACGAGGTAAGACATAAAACACCAATATCCGTGTCTGTGGTATTTCCGACAGGTCAGAGTTATCGACTAATCCAGATTAAGCAGATGCTATACACGGAATCGTTATTCAACAGGTAGAATGAGATTGGACAAAAAAAAATCACTTAGACCAAACAAAACAGTTACTATCATGGTATGTAATAGAAGAATGAAATCAAAGAGAACCAAAAGTCATACACACGCTTTCTCTATCTCTCTCTCTCTCTTTCCCTCTCTCTCTTTCTAACTTTTTCTCTCTCACACACATATATATACACACACACACATGCGCAAACACTCACAATCACACACACTCACATGCATACACACACACACATGCATACATGATAGCAACAAGAGAGTGAATGAAGTGGTAGTTGCGGCATGTTTTTAAAAGGTGTTGCACAAATAAACGTGAGGTTTCTTAGGGAAAAAATATCTTTGAAATAAGTCGCCCTAAAATGGTTCACTGATTCTATTGGATGGACAGTCCACTACTATTATAATTGTACATGGACCGGGTATAATGTCCATTTAGCAGGATAATCATGATACCTCAGCGAGACATTCTTCTCAAACCTCTAACTGTGCTCCCAGTTCTTTGTCAATGAATATGGATCATGCAAATTATACTCGGTCCATTTCCTCAACACTTTCATTAAAACAGAAAAAGAGGGGCTGCAAAAAATCCATTTGAAATAAGTATTCTCGTTAAATCCAATGCATTTCAATCTGAGCTCATCAGCCATAGCAAAATGTATTATTAGTGTGGAGAAAAATCTATAATTGCTTATAATTTACGCAACCGTCGATACTCGCGTTCGAGGGTAAAGTGTCATGGGTAGTTCATGTGTTATGTACAGAACCTGCACCACATGCTTCCTATGTAAGGTTGCACAGTACCAAATTATTTTGAACACTTAGGTTGCACAATACGAAATTGATTGTAACACTTGTATGTTGCACCATACCAAATTAATTACAATAGTTATTACAATAATGTTAGACAATTTCAAATGAATTAGAAGTAGGTTGCTAATGAATTACAATATTTACTGTTTGCGTAATACGAAATTAATTGAAAAGATTTTAGCGTGTACAAATTATATAAAACAATTAGTGTAGCTCGCAGTGTTAATATTAATATAAGTGCTAACAGTTTCAATGAAACTGATATAACAAGCATTTCCATCCACTGATGTAATACACAATCTGAAGAGAGGTACCGTGTATGTGTTTTTGTCTTTCAAAATGAGATGTTATATAATATGTATGTATGTATTATGACGTCACCTTTTACTACCAATCAGGTCAAGTTGTTTAACGTCTACGTTCAGAGCGGGCTGTTATAGCAGACGCCTCTCACGGGTGCAGTTTATGGTTTTATCCCTCCATCGCGTCCGGGACAAGAACTACTAATCTGCGGTGACTGTAATTGAATGTGGTTTTAGTGTACATGTATATAATTATGGTGTACTAATATTCGCAAAACATGTACAGGTTTAGCTGGGTTCAAATATTCGTAAAAAACAAACATTCCATTCCATGACTAAGTTAGCTTTCTATATTATTATCTTGTTAGCTGTCTTCCCTTTTAACATGATTTTCTTCTCATTGACGGAACGTCGAGATAAACCAATTTTAACAAGCAGGTTAACGCTAAAAAAAAACAGAAATAAAAAACTACATTTTTATATGATTTAAAAATAGTTATAAGGAAGTAATCTTTTTTCAACAAATTATTTGCTACAAAAATCAAACAACTATTGATGAAAAAATCAGGTCCTTCAGGTTTCATTTTAAATGCATTTCTCTTTAACAACTAACTGACGTAAATGATTAAAGAAAATTATACTCATCTTTCAGCATCTTAACTATTACCCATGATGCATGCTGTGTGAAGCCAGACAACTACACAGTAATGAGTTTTTGCTTTAACTGCCTCTCTGAACGGCACGACCATTGCAGCGTGTTGCTCTTTGGTGCATGGATTCATCATCAGCATTCTGCATAACAAAAAATATCCAAATGTGACAGATTTATTGACAGAGCCACAGAAGTTATGTTTCGAGTCGCGCTCCAGGCAGGAGGGTCAGTCGGGAACACTGGTTTGACTACCAATAAGCTGATATACATTGATTGATCCAAATTGAATTTCATGGCGTGCGGCGCTTGATGAATTTCCGTCATAACCTGATTCAACATAACTTTCACTCCATGTCAGCCCTACCATCAATGTGCCGCAGCATAAAAACGTGAATAAAGCGAGTCAAGTAATGCGTTCATTCAAATTGTGTTTTTACCATTCAGAATGCAAGGTTGAAGATTGTGATCACAGCTTTAAAGAGTTTAGGGTTAAGAACTGACTCCTATTCCTGAGTATTTTAATAACTAGATTCTGGGTAAGCAATTAGGTAACACTAAAATTAATATTTTCAGCCAAATAATATGTTAAAGGGTTGAGGGTTACAGGATTTAGGGTTAAAGGAGTTGGGGGTAACTATTCAGTACAATTTCTACAACTAAATGTAAATTAAAACTTGTTTTAATGCTCTTTATACAGGTCCTATTGCTTATGATTATTGACTATCCATTTTGCACCAGGAACTATATTTCGAAATTATCTTATTCTAAGGTACGGAAGGGAGTTAAAACGTTCACAAGGCGCATGAATCTATTACCATCTACTTTTTTAAAACCGCGCACACAATAACAAAGGTACGTTTCACTGCATACTCTATTGTATAATTTGAAAGGAATTCACACCCAGACACACACATACACACATACACATACTGTCCCAGGTGCAGTGGATGGCTTAACCATAAATAGCACATGGGAGAGGCGTCTTCTATAACAGCCTGGCTCTGAATGTAGACGTTAAACACCAAAAAAGGAATTCTGCCTCAAATTAACGAAAACATGTCGAATGTCATGATATCAGGTCATAGTTTTGTAGTGCTGTTAAACAATGGTTTGAGCCTGAGTGATTGCTTGCATTCTGATGGCGTTCATCAGATGAGCGATCATCGTGAGACACTGTACATCTGGTTTCTGTACATCTGGTTCCTCGTCTGACACTCAGTCCGTGGTGTGACAGGTGTTTCTCAGATCGGAAGCCAGCCTCTCAGAGAGAAATATTCTCTGATGGGAAAACACTGCAGTTGGTGATCATAAATTGTGATTGTGTTGTTAGCCAAGTCAATTAGCACTGACACTGACGGAGATACCGGGAACAAGTGATGACATAATGAAGGCAGATTAACAATGGTGTCGCTGTCAGTATCGAGCAAAGTGGTTAGAGTTGTTCAATATTAATCTGCGCAATCGAGATAAATAATAAATATCACAAATTGGAATGTCGCCCACAGACATGGCTAACTCAATGATAAATTGTTTTTGACAGGTTAATTGCAAAAATCATTGATTTATAGACACAAACTGGATTTTGTTATTTATTTATTTATTTATATAAATGTTTTTTTTTCAAAATCTGTTCTCTTTATTTTATCAAAAACACAATCCTTTGTGGTATATGATAGATTTAAATACTGACCTTTGAAAAAAAGCGGGAATGATCGTTTCATGCAATTTGTGTTACGCGTGACTATTTTTCGTCCTTTCACTAAATTATTGTCACGTAAATTCTTAAAATATCATAAAGCATAGAATTTATATATTCTTGATTTCTGATATGATTAATTATAAATGTAGGATATATTATATGGTTATTTTGATTGTGGACACAATGTTGATGGTCATACAAAAACAATATAGTGCAAAAAAGGTGCGATTACGTTGAAGAATACACTTTTGATGTTGGATGCAAAGAATTATTCATTATTTTTCGTTCTTTAAAACTTTTATTTGTACTAAATTTTAATTAGAAAATGGAGAGGAGGAGTTCTGGTTAATAATTTATTATTTTATTTTTAATGATTATGCTGATCAAAGAAACATCAGGTTATATAAAGAGTAATGTTGCATTTGTGTAAAAACAATACGTTGCATTAATGACATTCTTCTTTTAACTATTTCATAGTTTCAGGATCAAACGTTGTCAAAGTATAAATTAAATTTTAACAAACGAATAAGCTTCGGTATAAAAAGTTAGTTGTTTTAAGATCAAAGCCTTGAAAAATCATTAATAAAAAACATGACATTAATCGGTTTTATGTGTCATTGTCATCAAAATATGTACTTTGTAGATATTTTTCAAAATGATAACTTTTTTCTTTCCTATTAAAAAATAATCCTTTTGACAGGATAAAATCAATACAAAATCACTGTTCTAGTCACCAAGAATACAACCTGCGCATGCCCATACGATTTTGAATTGAAGTAAGGTTTTCTTAACAAATGTTTCCAATTACTAAACAGCAGCAATTTGCCTGCGAGTGTATCCGTCTGTATTGGAAGGGCTTCGAGCACTCTCAGAGAAATAATGATCGCTGTTGACGTTTAAGATTACTTTTAGGATGAAAGGAAATGTCCTTTGATTACGCTTACGGGAAATGAGTACAGTGCACTCGTGTTTTTGTTTTTCCGATGTGAAATCAATTGATTGAATATTCCGAGCTAAATTCCTGGTGTTCAAAGTCTTCCTTTCCCTAAAACAGTGATTTAATAGCTCTTTAAGGGGCAGACTTTTGTTCTCCTATAGACAGACATGCATGCTTAGAACCTTGTACCGTGGCTCAATTGCACATGTAAAAACGTGCGGTGTTGATCAAAGCATGAAGCACTGATGCCATGTAAAGACGAAGGTGATACTTATATGATTGTTGTCAGGAGAAGAGTATTGACTAAAAGAAAATTTAATTTCCAGAAGTCTCTTCAGAAAACTCTTAATATTTTCTTTTTAAGAACTTTCTTTCTTCATGCTTTTTATCGTTCAATTTGTTGTCCTTACCACTGAAGTTGTTCAGTGCTAAATCATTAGGTAAAAGCTTTTTGTCGTTATTGTTGTTTTTTTTACTTTGCGTTTAATCTGCGTATATACGGCGGTGATCAGGCTTGTCAACTTCATATTACGACGCAAATAAGTTTCAACAGTGGGATTATTCGATCAGTATTGTTTTATAATTCTATTCTTCTATAACTAGTGTTTAAAATATTCACTGAAAGGGTATTTCAAGAATATTGATATTTTAAAACACGTCATAATGGTATGATATTGTATTTTTGTCAGAATAAATTAAATAATTTATGTTACTTAAAAGTACATAATTATAGTTGACATTGATGCATTTAGCAATTTTTACATTTATTTGTAATACTTAATTGCACATTAATCGATCCAATTATTTCCCAGAATGAAAATCACGATTTAAATTTCTAAAACGGATATGTTGTGTGTGCTGTATGATAAAATGAATTACTTCAGCTTTCCTTCAGTCAGTTTGTTCTTTGTCTTATTTCATGGCACAACTCCGGAGAATACTTTAAATGTCATGTTTGATCAACGTCACAGCATTCAGTTAAAAAGAACTAAAAGGTTTACAAATGTCTTGTTTACAAATGTCTGGTGAGAGATGATATGTACACATTCAGAAAATTTTACGACTGACAGTATACTAACTAAATTAGATGAAAATGTATAAGTTTTGCTGGAACATACTGTATTCTCATTTCAGTGAAAACAATAGACGTTCCACCGATGGGAGAAGATATGCACACTGTTTGTAGTTTTAACTGATTCGTGACTGAATATTTATCTTTAAAGAAATTAATAAACATGGAAATATTCAGTTACTATGCACAAGTAATCAAGATAAACGTTGGTACTCTGGTGCAGATAAATTATGGTATAATTACCTCACAGGACGAATTTGTCCTAAAGTATTTTCCTATTATGATATGTAATTACAATTTATAGCATGTTGTCTATTCGTGGATTAAAGGTTAACATCAGGCGTCAGAAATATGCATAACGATTCGCCTGGTTGTATTTATTATCTGTTCTTCTTTCTTTAGTTACACTTATCACTTTCACTTATTTCACGCGTCACATAAATTAATTATCAAAGATAAATAGGCGACGCGTATTCATCACAAATAATGGGAGAACATTTAAGATGTCTATTCGTTACTAATTCGCAGGAGAGCACTTAACATAGCTATCCGAACTTAATATTGGCAAGATGATGCATGTAACTGTTAGCTATTTGCTTTGTTTCAAGGGCATGGTCTAAAGAAGCATCTAAAAAGATGGGACTCAGGGACAGCTCAATGTGAATGTCGTGCTGAAGAAAAAACATCAGAGCAGATTCTCCATTGTTCATTGGAAGTCAAATCAAATTTAAATAAACTATCCATAGTGCCGAAGTTAGACATAAACTAAAGAGCATGCAGTTCAGGGTCTCACAGGAGCCTTATAAAATTGCATTATTTGTTTTGGCTTTTTATAATTGTGTGTGGTCTCGTGTGTGTACTGTAGTTTTTACAATGGCTTGTGTAGCAATGGTTTTATGTGATGTCACCTTTTAACAAGGGGCCTCCAACATTGATATAGCTTAGTCAGTTCGGGTTTCACCAAGTCTAAACCCGCCTCTCATTATCCATACACCAAAGTTGAGGAATAAATAATAGCATTCATGTGTACAGTTTAACGGGTCAATAGTGTGTCGATATAATATGTAACTTTGTTAAATTTGAACGACAAGATTAATCGTGAACTAAATAAAACAGTAGCTCTGCACAACAGATTCTAAAGAGGATTCTGAAAATACTATTAACTGTCAAAACAGATATGATTCAAAATTATCATGCCACCCAACATGAACATGTGACCCTTTTGTTTCCTAATACTGTGTTATCAAAATGATGAAAAAATATATACATACTGTCTTATCAAAATGACGAAAACGTATGTACAAGTTGAAAATAAAATGGGGTATGAGATCATTTGTATGGATGAAATATCTTTATGAGTGCTTCACAAAACTTTTTTAATAACACACAATCTGATTATTCCTGCTCTCTTTTCGCATCAACTCCGCCATATTTTAGTAATTTGGATAGGGGAGAGTATTATAGTTAATGGGATCTGTCGAGATTTCTTTTCAAAATGTGTGTTTTTCATTCTTGTTGTGAGCTGAGATCGAGACTTGGTGTCTACGGGTCGGAGAAAAAGCCGCCTTTGTTCTTAGTAGTAGAGAAAAGCATCCATATTTCAGATGCAAATTGAGATGTCAGCAAGATAAATCGCAATCAAAGTGGTATTCCAGCAGCGCTACGATGTGAACTATTAAACAAGAAGCATCCATTATAGCGGGATGCGAAACTGCGTCTATTCTTGTAATGCATCGCGTGCAGAAAACATTTCAGAAAGATTCCGTCCTGGTATTAACCTTCAAATGTAAATTCTAAAATAAAACTTCTAAACAGAACGTCGCGTATTAGAGTCTAGTCTTTGATAATCGAAAGTCAAAACGACAAAACAAAATCCAATTAAACGAATTTCTTTGTACAAGAGTTTCAACAAACATAATGACATACATGCATGAATCTCTGCGTTCAGAATAAAAAATTTCGGGTGCTTGACTGATTTCCATGAATTTAATTTTGGTTAAACATTAAGCACAAACTCCATGTCAGTGTGGTAGTTTGGTTAAAGCTACTGAACGCAGTATTTGCTGAATCAGTATTTATAATTTACCGTTATTGCTTGTATAAACCTTCATTGCTACGAATATAAAGAACACTTCTGAAATTACTCTGGCAATGCATAGCGTAGGTTCATTTTGTTCCTTTATAGACAGGTTTAACCTCGGGTACGTTTATAAGCTAATACTGATAATGACACAATACAAATTGAAATAACTGAAATAACTTGTAATGGCTTCGATACTGATCTTCCAAAAGTCTCAAATAACATTACGTTGCATCTGTAAGTAGTGTATCATTTGATCACAACTGCCGTGTTAGCAATATGTTAATTTAGATACATTTAAAGACGCTCATCGGAGTTCTTTGCTGTTTCCTATCAATACAACATTTTCTTATAACAATCTTTGGTCTCAAATAACATTATGTTGCAATTGTAATTAGCGTGTCATTCGATCAGAAATGCTCTCACTGTGAGACATATGTCACATTTAAAAGCACTGGCCTGAGCTCTCAGCTATTTCCTAGCAATACAACATTTTCTTATACTAATCTTTCAAGTCTCAAATAGCATTACGTTTGATTTGTAAGTAGTGCGTTATTTGATCGGGAACGCTCTATATGTTAGAATTTTGTTCTGTAGACTGTCACATTTAAAAACGCTGGTCTGGGTTCATGGTTGTTTTCTAGCGATACAACATTTTTGTATTCTCACATCACTTACATAGAGTTTTGCTTAGAATACTCTGGTTTGCATATTTTTGATTGTCGTGATTTTGGTGGACCGCACGTCTAATGGTTGTGCTCTTGACGGGTGCTACTTGTAAGAAATATATCCTCAACTTTCATGAGCACATATTATCACGGTTTTCACAATAATGTATTAATGTTAGCCGTATTGCATTATGTAGTGCAGCGGTACGACGTTGAACAAACAGTTTTGTGTTTTAGATATCTGGAAGATCAAAAATGAAAGGAAATGAGGCAGAACGTTAAGAAAAGGGAAACTAACAAAATAAAGATGATGAGTTATTATAAGGTTAGATTCCATGTATTACATTGCTCTTGTGCATTACTCATGAGTTGTTAAACACAGGGTTTTTACGAATTCGACTGTAGAACAAAACTTGAGATCTCGATGTACTGACTGCAAATCCGACTAGCTACTTTAATTTTCCTCCAAAATAAAATATATGGGTCTGCTCTAAAAAGATCTTTTGGGAGTCGGCTCCACCTTCTGTGGCACCACTTAACAATGGCTGTTCCGCAGATTGGAAACATAAATCAGAGAATCTATTGCTCTTTATTAGCGTGGTCTGGTGTTAACTGTCGTCTTGTAACATAAATTGTGCCCAGTCGGAGTCCTCTGCCGATACCCTGCTCAAAATGTTTTATTTCTTGCCATCCCTCCCGGGGATAATTAAGGGAGTGATCGGTTAATCGAAATCTTTAATATGCAGCCCTGCCAATTGACACTTGATGATTCTCTACACAACGTATGCGAATTTCATTGCAGTTGGATTTAATGTCGATAAGCCAGGAGAGTGAACTCCTGCGAGGAGGTAGAAAAGAGGGAAGAAAGATGGCGGCTGTTAAGATGAGTGGTCATGGGTTCATTGTAGTTTTATTTAATGCCAACTAAATTATTTGTCCATGGTCTAGCCTTGTTGATGTAATAGTCAGGTCACCAGACTGACGGCTAGTAGATAATGGGTTCGAGTCAGTCATGTTTAATCCCCGTACCCGATCCAAACTGTAGTGTGGACATAGTCAGATTTAATGCTTAAAACATTTTCTTGCTGCTAATCAAAATTATTATCCTTGGGAATGTAGTATGCACTTTCGTTGAACACGAATATAAGCTAACTGTTAACAGCAATGGCTCTTGTTACTAGTCAGTGCAGCATCATTTTAAACTATTACACTTTACTTTTAATTTCTTGTTTAAAATATTAGAAAATCGATTGTGGTCATTCCGATATTTCCAGAAGCTCAAAATTAATTTTATATAAGGCACGTGTTTTGAAATTAGCCTCAGTGTCTTTAAGTCAAGTGGTCACGGGTTCCTGCATTGTTTAAGATGGCGGTTTTGGTCTCCAATGAGATCACATGAGCTAATTAGTCCAGTGTCATCTGCAGTTCCGAAGGTCGATAGTATCACTGCTACTAGGGTGTCATCTATGAAATGAAGTCGAATGTGCAAGATAACAAGATGTTAAGGCCGGTGCTGTAATTTATTGTACTGTTGTGCACAGTATTATATGAAGCATGGTGTACAAGACAAGGGGTTAATGGTATTCTGCTATTTGCTTTGTGACAATGGAATGCTAATGGCCATCTGATGATGCCATGTTTTTCTATAATGTGATACAAATACATACCGGAATGGCATTATGTGATTTGTTGGTATATATTAATAAGTGTTCAAGGAGTGTCCATCTGTGCAGTTGTATTAAGCTGCGATTCAACGTTCTAAAAAACATGTTAATAAAAACTTACAAACGATAGTTTATAAATTCATAGACGTTAATAACAGATATGCTAAAAATCCATCGTTCATATGAAATACCAAAAACAAACATTCAAAAAACAAATAGAATATAACCATAAAGCATTCATTAATACGTTTTATAGAGAGAACATGTAACCCCATAAGAGTTATCCAGTGATAAACTTGTGGAGATGAGATGGTTTTGCATAAGTATTGCAGGCAGGTCGTTCATAACACGACGCCAGAGAATTGGAAAAGACCATTTTGCTGCTGCTTATGTTTTGTTTTACGACCCATGCTCAAGGAAACACGCAATATCAATTTGTGATGTCAGGAGTGAATAGAAGCAGAACACCAAACTGAAACTGTGGATTAGGCTCTATGTCAGGTTTGGAGAAAATAGAAAACGAATGTGTACTTAATTCCAAACAATTGCATAAAATATAATTGCACATTATGCAACTTCTGAAGAGTTATGTTTTAACCCACATTCCTTAGTTTTGAGACACGTACCATTGTGGTTTAATGTATTATGGAACTTCTGAGATACTAGTAGTTTAGGTAAAGTTGATTTTAATGGACATGCCATGATTGGAAATACATTGGATGTCAAAGTGGATATTCTAAGTAACAGGTTATGTAATGTGTAATTTTTATTGTGAAACTCATGTAACAGTCGTGTGTAGATAGCAATCTTTAATAAGTGGAATTAGTGCCTTTAATAAGTCATTTTTAAACGTTCTACACTGCTTGCGTTATTGTTGAACCCCCATCCTGCTCTACTGCGTTGAGAGTATTGACCTCAAAAGACGAAACTGCTTTCTGCCATCACGCTTAACATGCATTGAAAATTTTAAAATACTCTTTGCCTCCACGCTTAACAGTCCATACAATATTCAAAGCACATGCATCCTTGATCTGTCAATCAGGTCTAACATTAAGGACGCTCGATATCGTGTAGAAGATTATTTAAAGCAAAGTTTTATGATTTCAATCGAAGACTTGGTCCACAACGTGTTTTTGATCGTTTAATTTTAACGGACAGAGCTTGGATGAATCAATCCTTGCCCATTGTGAAAATACAAAAGAAAATATCATTCTAATTACTCCAGTTGTCCTGTTTGATTTTTGACAACATCAGAAGCGCTCTCCACAATGGCAGCCTTTCAAAGTGGTCGTCCGATATTAGCATCGGAAGAAATTTGAAGGAGTAATTCTGATTAAACTCCCAAGTGTAAGTTTATGATCGTATGCGAGGCATTACGGCTGAGGCGACGTTTTGTAACCAAAAGACGTTAACGTTGCCACTTGATGAACGTCGTGTTCTGTTATGTCCGCTGCATTAGAAATGAAAGGAAGTGAAGATTCTAAATTAGCCCACTGTGGATGATAACAAAGATGAGTCATAATGAAAATGTCTTAGGGAATCTGCTGGCGACGCTGGTTTGTCTTGAATTATAGCTTTACATACAAGCATAGATCACGACGTACAGTCCACTCCGACTAAACCAGATTCATGAAACCATCAAGACATGCTGGTTTACACAGTGGCCTGAATAGACAATGCGGTTAGTGTTATGATAAATTTTAGAATAAAACAAGATCTGGGGAAATCATTAATTCAGTGTTGATAGATCTTTAGATTGATAAAGGTCAGTTTAGACAGAAAGCACTGTATATGGAAGAGTTGGACTGCACAATGGTCGTGGCGCTGTACATAAAGGGATAGAACGCTGTAGATAGATGGTTTATTCGGTGCACTGTGTTTTACTGTAAATGAGATATTGTCTATGGTGTACACTATAGTAAATTGAAGTGTCAGGCAGAATGGTATTTGTGGAGAACAGGGAGTATGATTTAGTTCACTGGTATTGTGGAGTTGTGAGAGATTTTAAAGACGATTCCATTCAGTAGAACATGTTTGAAGGTGGGGGTCTTAGGTTATGCTTCATAACTGGTATAAAAAAATGAACAATAAAACCGTATATCTGCGTACAAGGTATAGTAGAATTAATAGGGTAAATAGGCTGTCGTGATTACTTTACCAATGAATCTCGGTTAAAATGGTGATGATATTTGTTTCTGTCCGATGTAAGTGTATCATAGTACCATGTTTTAAATTAAAAACAATAGCTTTACATTCAACAGCTTTTTAAAAGGATGTCTGCGTTTAAGCTATCCTGATTAAAAACAAATTATGAATACTAGTATTCGTAAATCATTGTCAAAACAGTTATACTTCGCAAAGTCAGGTTAGTATGCTTATGCAATTTTTATCATTTATTTTTGGTTTGTATCCATGCATAATGAGTGCACGCTCTCTTTGCCTATTCACACCTAAGTCCCTTGACTGATTTATGTAGATGCGGTTTGAACATGACCACAGTTTAGTTATTAAGATTACGCTGTCAAACTAAATCTTATAAATTTAGAGAGTGCGTGCTTGGTAAATATAGCAAACCAGCACATCCATGAAAAGAACGTGCAATAAGATATTTTTAAATAACATCAAGACAATTTGTCACTCAATAAAAACATTGTATCGCCGTGTAGTCAGGTACAGAGCATGAATCTGGGAAAACGAGCAAAGATAGAAAAAAATGAAATTAAAGTTTGCAAGCAAGGAAAGGCAAACATGCCAGTGCATCTGAAGGACTCATTAAAACGCGATTCAGAGAATGATAGAGACAACAGTCTAATCATCCGCGAAATGATTCTACTAGAAAGTGAAATCGATGAAACATAACGCAATCAACAGATTCAAAACAATCCACTTCAAACCTCAGTCCACACCTGCATCAACTGACAGAAGACCCAGCCGGAGTGGTGTGGTGTCCATCGTGTTCAGATATGGTACATATTAGGTTCGAATCCCAACAAAGAAAATATGGGGAGTTTTTAACTACATTGTACTTGGTTTTCTGTTTATCCTCTTATGTTTAAGTCTGGTGTGTACCAGGTTCGTGACCAAACAAGAAGGTTATGTAGGATTTGTTTAATTCTTGTACCATCTTCAATCAAGAGTGTGTATTTACTATGACCCATTTGACGGTTGTTTGGCGCTGGATTTAGTTCAGTGGTAAAGCTCTTGCCTAGATGTCATTTATGGTTGGTTCCAATCTCTTCAGTGGAACCAATGAGACATTTATTTGTGAATGGTATATCACATTCTACTCATTTTTAAAACTAAGTGTGATACCAGTAGTATGTATATGCTCTACCTTTGCGAACACCTAATATCATAATTGTGTTGACAGTGATTTGTGAATCCATCCTCTAGTGGTATTGCACTCTACCTTGTGCGGAGTTATGTTTTAAACATGTTTTATTGCAGTTGGCCTTTGAACATGCACAATATGTGACATGAAATATGGTAGTATGTTACACATTACCATGTAACCGTTTTGATGTTCGGATAAAAAAAATCCCTTCACAGTTTTCACAAATCGCTTGAATAAGCAACTTCCTAGTCTGTAAATTGAAAACACATCATTTAGAACATTGATGACAGTGTCGATGTCGCCTCAAAAACCCACTAAAAACCGACACATTATTATCACTGCTTTTCTTGATGTAATATGACGACATATTCGAATGAAGCCTCTATATTGATTTCACAGGAGTTTGGATATTTTTTTGCGTGTCTTGTTACACCAATGAAATGATATTAAGCCTCGGGGAACGGGCGTTTATTTGACGCTTGATGAGTCTACACTTCCTGGGTATGCCTGATTAGATACAAAACAGAGAAAACATGTTGGTAGAAACGTAAAATTAAAAAAAAAGAATCATATGAGTCACGTACAGGGGTGTTATTTTTCTTGAGGACTCCACTCGACAAGAATTGTATGATTTCTATTTTCTAGTTGAAGTCATACGAATAAGCGTTAGGCTAAAAATGCAAACAAATGTTTGGTTTGAAGCAGGATTGTCATTTTTATGCAATAATGTATTGTTAGTTTTTAGCTGTCTTGCTAGATGAGGTTTCAGTCAGCTGTAAAGAAAAGTTTGACGCTCTCGTGGCGATGATAATAAAGTTATGTGACTCATTATTCTGTGAATTTGACGCGAGCACAAAATTAAATTATGAAAGGATCAGTAACTGATTTTGAAACACGAAACACTCGTCGATATTTCTAAAAACATTTAAAAATATAGATATTGAAAAAAATAGTAAAGACATTAAAGAAAAGAACATCACAGACAAAAATGTATTAATTAATTAATTTGCTCGTTCATTAATGGTTGTTTTTATAAATGTATTTGTTCATTCGTTCACTGATTGGTGATTTCATTACGTGTATTACGAAATGGGTTATTTCCCAGCATGCAGCATTCTATGGATAATAGCGATTTTTTGTCATGCATTTAAATAACAAAGTGTGTGTTTCTGCATGTGTTTAATTTGTTTGATGTTGGTGTATTGTTTTGATTTTGTTTATAATTTTTTCAATAGATGGTTTTAATTCGTTGATTGTTAAGAAAATCAAAAGGATGCTTTAATTAAGTGAGGGCAAAAAATGTTGATAATAGTTGGTGCCAGTTCTTTTACAATGTGGCAAATTTACTGAAAAAAAACCCTGGCAAATGTAAATATATTTATTTGCATTAATGTTTTATTGTGTTTTAATTTGTATAAAGTATCACTTGTCGTAAACGGTTTTAGAACATACTGAGTTAAGGAACATTATTTCACCTTGCTAAAACGGTCACTCGTCCTTAACGGACACAATCATTAGGTTTCATCGGTATACCTGTTCGTCAAACTCAAAGCTACATTAAATAAGGGAGCGGGCTGTAGCCGAGACCGTAGCGCGCCTGCCTTTGAAGCGTTCGGTCGTCGGATCGATCCTTCTCAGTGGACCCAACTGC
>JAUTWP010210104.1:0-15856 GCA_033042655.1 Cyathermia naticoides | reverse complement strand
TATATAGGCGTCACAGGTAGACCGGCGAAACAAGACAGATACACAATACATTTCAACTTACCTATCAACATTAGTATATAGGCGTCACAGGTAGACCGGCGAAACAAGACAGATACACAATACATTTCAACTTACCTATCAACATTAGTATGTATTTAGAAGCAAGTGTGTTCGATATTATAAATACATTCTGAGTAAACACGACGTTAGTTTACAAATTTTGAATAAAGATTTTTTCTCATGTAGGCAAAAAGTTTGTTTTGTGTCTTGGACCACGGAGATGACCGAGATCATAACTGGGGCCCAAGACAACGTCTGCTATAACAGCTTGTTCTAAATGTGTACGTTAAATCCTTTGATTTGAGTTTGTTTTATTTAACGTTGCCACTAGCAGTGGTTGATAAAAAATATATTGGGGGTGGGGGAGGTGTCTATGACATGAGCCTAAGTGCAACAAAGTTCGGGAAAATATTTTCAACGTAAAAAATTGAAACAGCAAAATTTCCATAGCCAGGACACCACATTCCACGGCCTTTGATGAACCAGTTGTGGACCACTAGTTAGAACGTACAATTATAGCTCAAACTCCTGATGGGTCAGATGGGTTCATATATAAAAAAGAAGAAAACAAAACAAAAATAGGCCTTGGTGGTAAACTATCAGAGGCTGGTAAGTATGAGGCATTGGAGTTTTAATGCTAGATATATGGAAGACAGGTAGGAGGCGATAGAGCCCTTGAGGGACCCTCCCAACACTTGTAAGGTTTGAGGAAAAAGTAATGATAAAGCTGGAATTTATTACTTTGTTATACATGCATATGAAACTTTTTATACTTCTTTTATACTTTCAAACAAAAGTAGGTTTTATGTCCTCACAAGGTCCATACAATTATTGCAGCTGATTATTGTACAATTTTCATTCACATCAGAACAGTTTCTGAGATACATTTGGGGTCCCCCTCCAAGTAGTGGTCCTATCCGCCATAGAAAAACCATTGGATTTGACGAATATTATTTTTAGTAAAATAAATAAATAAAAAACAATAACAATAACTCCGAATACCGTATGGAGTAAAAACAAAATAACCATGAATAGTTTGTAACAGTTCATTGACATAAGAAAGAACAAATCAATATGGCACCATAATATATAATCTTCTCGAGATAGCGTACGTAATTATATTAGAAAGGCTATGGTTGGCTAATTATCAATATATAATCTTCAGCCAAACTGGAAGCTGTCAAAACAGATTGGTTGGCATCCTACTTATGTATGCTCATGTATATGCATGAACTAGAGTGATAGATTGACAAGCTCCAGTTAATGAACATTTAGATGACATATAAATTCCAGTGAATACAATTTCACATTTAGGTGATGACAAGTTCTGAAAATAGGAATGTATGCCGTACAAATTTCTGTGATGGATAAACTGAAAAATGCAATTGTAGCACAGCCCTCGTAACTGAAACATTTTATTATTATACATTGTCCATTTATACCAGAATCAGACGAAAACAACATTCGTAGCCTTCTGATAAACCTGAAGTAAAAAAAAGTTTAGTCTCAAAATGCATATAAAAGATCCCTCCCTGCTTATCGAAAAAGAGTAGCCACAGTGTGATGGTAGCGGGTTTCCTCTTTTCCACTAATATTAATATAATTATGTCTTGGACAGACGGCTCAGGAAGCTGAGCTGGGTGCCCGTGATAGCGTGCTTGAACTTTAATTGTATGTAATCATGAAAATAAATATAACTATCAAATACTGTATATATCTAGAATATAAAGATAATGTTCTTATAATATTCATTAATGTGCATAATGCATAGCAATAAATCATAGCCTATTGATGGTGATCTTTCTCATAAATATTAGAAACGTTCTGATTTAATAATTGTGTCAAGCAATGACAACTGGGCCAAGTACTCTAGGCGTACCAGTAGTTCAAGCGGTAGTGTCCGCCCGTGAAGCGGTCTGTCCTCGGTACCCATTTGCCGTTTCTACTAGTGATCCATCAAAGGCTGTGGTATGTGTTGTCCTGTCTGCGGAAGAAGACAAAAAACCATTGCTGCTTATTGTTACTGCTTTTAAAAAAACCTGTCAAAATAACAATGTTTGACATCCAATAGTCAATGATTAGAAAACAAAAAATGGTCTAGTGGCGTCGTTAAATAAAACAAACTTTACCTTCCAATAGCCGATGATTAAAAAAAGCAACCAATGTGTTCTAGTGGCGTCGTTAAATAAAACAAAATTTAGCAAATTTCAATGTTTATTTATATTCTATTATCAATACATTATACATGTAAATCATTGTTATTCATGTATCTCATACAATACACAATTGTAATCAACAGCTAGAATGATTATCTAGTTCTCTAACGGAATTAATATGGACACTCAAAATATTGCACATCAAGCAGGTGTTATCGTTAGCTACCAATCTATACTAATTGAAGACCCTGAACTACGTGCTTCTAACTTAAAGTACTAACCCAAGTTCCAATGCACAATCTTTTGACGTTCCATGTAGAATGAATTTTGGAGTACCATAAACACCAATGCACAAATTTGGTGTACATCATTAAGTGCCGTCAAATTGGAACCTCTCCTTTTATCAACACATTTTAGTTTTACCTAGGCATCATTTAAGCACAATTGCACTTTTAATAAATTAGTGTTTCTCCAATCAATAAATATCAACAACTACTTATGTGCATTCTGAGATCTAGCCACAATATTTTACTGGAAAAGAAGCAAATGATATCCCGGTCTTGCAAAATGTTTTATAAAACAGTCAATGTATTTTCACATAATGTTGATTTATATAGCATTCGGTTATAAAGAAAATGGTCCATCACATGAATAAAATAAACCCGGAACATCTATTCTAACTGGTTAAATAGTAAAAATATTCCAGATATTGCAACTTTTAACTACTGTTTGTATATCTGGACAGCCACACCCCAATCCAGCAAGAATGATTGTGTCACAATAAAAATGTATGGGAGACTAACAGACCCCCATTCCATTGGGAGCGGAATCTGATTTTTGCTACAGGCAAGGGGAGTGTGCTTGAATAGTTAGCTGTTGGAAGCACATAAATTAATTTAACTGACCTGACTACTAGAATGCTTGAACCCTAATTGGATCTAAGCATGAAATTAAGTATAATAAAACTACCAGACTTATGCTATAAATTCCTAAAATATGTTAGCAAATGCTGAACAAACTAGAAAATTAAGCATTGGTCCAGGAAAACCAGAAACAAAATAGATTTTACAAGCAATGCATTATAAGAAAATGTAATCTGAACATTTAGTAACAACAGTTCCATAAAAAATGTGAAAAGAAGTCTTAGCACAATGTGTCCCCATTCATTTAACAAAAATTAATATAGTTATTTCATTAAAAATGTGAAATTACACAGAACTTCATTAGTGTTAGCAAAAATGGGAAATTTACAGTTAAAATGGCTAGTGAGATTTCAAATGTTTCATGTTTTACGGAACTTGGAATGTTACAATGTCTATAGTAATTGCAGTCACTACTTTATAATACTTTGTACATACAATAAGGAAACATTTCATTCGAGGGTAGCAAATTGTCAAAAGTTAATTTAATAGGGAATAACTTATTAGTATTTAATGTAGATATGCTTATTAAAAATCTGCATTAAAGAATATTATGCAGAAAGTAATGATAAATAGTAACTTTTATTTTTAATTCTTTCAAAGATATCAGTGATGTGAAAGAATTACATTTTAACTAACTAGATTAGCTGATTTGGGAGAAAATGAAAGTGACTTTTGAAGACAAGTGGCTGTTTAATACTCGTGTCTGCTTGGGCAGGTTGATCTAATTTTAAATGATCCCAAACTCTATGTCAATAATTAGTTAAGATTTAAATGTGTCAGCTAGTTTGTTACTATTGATCAAATCTCATTGTCATCAAATCCATGTAGAATACATCTATTGGAAGCAGTATAAAGTGTTCAGCATATGCTACAATCTTTTGCACTCTCCATAGAATTGAACATGATAACCATGCTACAGAGAAAAACACAAAACAAAACAGTCGTGTATGCGATGAGTATGATACCAGTGTGTAATATAGAAAGTAAACATAACAAAACCAGGGGTCGAAATTGGCTAAAATTTCTGCCAGACCTTTTACTTGGCAAACTGTAAAGTATGCCAGCACTAATCAAAAGATGCCAGATCAAAAACAAAACAGTAAAATTGCAATTTTTTTTTATGATTTACATAATTTTATATACATGTAATTATCTGATTTTATAGATATTTCAATATCTAGACAGGTTACTTTAAATATCCATTGAAAAGACACACAAGAACACATTCTAGCCAGATAAGAGGTTTTCCAGCTAGTCTGGTCATGAAATAATTATTTCGACCCCTGCAAATCAAACATTTTCCCATAGAATACCACATTTACAAATATATTAGTTTATTTACACCTTTATAGTTCAAGAGAAAGTTGATTTTTTGGTTGGAGCCATAGCAATGATTGTTTAAGAATAGGATGTAATATTTATAAAAAATATTATTTACAATGCTATGCAAATTAATTTTCAGTTTATACTGATTAAATTACAGGCACCCAAGTAACAAGACTTTATAATGTATTCCGAGCTATTAAACAAAACATACAATTCTTTGTTTTCCTATTCATAAACAGAGTACAAAAGAGTTGGAGTCAAGATGGATGGGGTGTATAATATTAAAGATTACAGCATAATTTTTTTAATCTGGAACATTTTAAATTGGTGGTAATACAACTTTGCACTGATAATATGAACCAAGAAATAGAGGAATCCTGAAATTTTTGTAAATAAAAAACATATGGAAATTATTTTTGGGCAACACTAAAATCTGGATTTCTGGATAAATCCAGACGAAGCTCTCATCCCTCGAATACAGATTAGTTTCAGAATTATTGATTATTCAGTTATACAAAGTTTATATAAAAATAACTAAAAATAAAGAAATTTAAAAAAATAAAAATAAAGAAATTGCACCAAAACCAAAATTTTATTATTTCTTCACTTTCTTAATTGGATCAGTAAAAAATAAAACAGAATAATAAAGAAATATATATTTAAAAAAATTAAAAGTACATTTCTGCACCTTCAATGTATTTCATGATTTTAAATAACGGGCTAAATTTTATTTTAACAAAAGAAGTGAATTGGGATATGGCCCCGATATTAGATTCCTGTACAAAGAGTGTTGAAAACAATGTATACCGCTGTGTATAATAAATAGGGTGACTGGATCATTTAAAATGACCTCATCAACTGATTTTTGGTACTTACTATTAGCCTGATTGCATGTTATCAATTACTATAATAAACAATACCACTGTTATCACAAACTACGTAATAACATAACATTTAACAGTGATAACAGATCCGTAACAACACTGTTTGTTAGTATGCAAAACAAAATACACAAACTTTACAGCCTAATAGTACGCTATGAAGAAAAAAAATGTACAGATATATATATATTACATAATTTTATATATAGGTCTATGTATATGAAAATGTACAAAATCATGAAAATTATCAAATATTACAAGAAAGCATCAATAAATGTGTTAACAAAATGTAAAAAGATTCCCCATGAAGTAATAATCGGTCATAAATGACATAATTTTACACCAGGCATCAAGCTTATAAAACTTTTAGTATAGAGTCCTGGTTGAAACTGAACTCTAATACAAATAACATGGGTGATATACTTTATGGTGTTATAAGCATAGGCCCAGAAATCTATAATGTTCACCGAAACATTATTTAAAAACATTTTGGACAGTGATCTTGGTTTTAAACTTTCAACACATACACACAGTTATAGAGCTTATTCTATACTTTAATTTACAACCAAACAACAGGGAATAGGGTTTTTATGGTCTACATGTATTTAGATATTTTTGTTAGAATGGAAGGGAGATTACCAAACATTCAATTCTTGTGTTAACATCCACAATTCAACATATTTTTAACAAAATTTAAATACAAGTACCGGTACTTAGTAATAGCCACGGCACTAACAGAATTTAAATTTTATGTCAAATGTAAATATATTATTGATGCCTAATACTTGATCTCAGTTTTATTTACCTATAATAATCAACAATTCCCCTGCCACCTAAAGTTTTAGGTTTTCATGTGTAACAATAAATATATATTTTAATACGAACATAGAATGTTCTAGAGATTATCAACTTTTTCAAAAAGATGACTGCACCAAATTTAATTATAATTTATAATTATAATAATTGCACTGACCGGTTTTGGTCGTTATATTTGTTACAAGATGAAAAGATGTTAAATGACTGAATTGTGGATATAAAACTTTAATGTTAACCAACTAAATAATTACAATCAAAAACTGTCTATAAAAATGAATATTCATGAATATCTAGAGGAATGTTAGAAAATGTAGTGCCTGGATCATTTAAATCTTGATTTTACTGTATAAAAAACCCAAATCTAATACTGTAAAATGGGCATTATTTGTGGTAGTAAATTTTCGCGATATCAAAATTACACCCATAATATTTATCGCAGTATATGATTTTCGCTGTGGACAGAAATAAATAAATAAAATAAAGTAGTCTAAATTATACTCTGGCACCAACTGACAGTTACACTCCTGCAAATAAAACCCGTCTTACAGTATCTCAGACACATTCTTACATTTCCATTGTAAATACAAAATTATATATACTGAATCATATTTTATTAATTTTATCCCAATTTGGGGGACATTTTTATTTCATTAGGAAATGGATACATTTCTGAAAACAAAATTCATGTTTCTCTTAGCATAAATACAGTATTAAATAGTTAATTATTACATGGACACTGACAACTTATTTACCATCTACAGTGGCTAGAAGTTTAGTATGTACATTACTAACTCAAAACAGAGTGACCAAATGAAGGTGACGCGCTACAGATATCCAGCTGAGGCAAACTATTGTGAAAAATTACATGATGCAGTCACGAAACCAAGAGCAGTAACCATTGTGACACTTCCAAGAGAAACCAATATACAATGTACTCTGCCTAACATTGCACTCACAGGGCTTTCAAATTAAACCGGTGGCCGGCAGGATCTCCGGCTACTGGGGCCTCCTGCACCAGCTACTTTACACATGCATGTTTTTTGTGACAGTATTTACATGTCAAAGCATTATGGTACCTGCTACTTTAACCTAATCTCGCTACTCAAAAACAATTTGAAAGCCCTAAATCATGTTGGAGAACTTCAACTGAATCTCCGAAACTGATACCGGAAGAGTTGAACATTCCAAAAATATGTAGGTTTATTTGAAATGTTTCAAAAATTTATGAAATATAAAAACCAAAGAATAATTTCTTTGTAAAACATTATCAAGGAACTTGGTTTGATCTGGATATTTTATATTAAAAAGAATAACTTGGTTAAATTTTTGTTATCTGGCTTGAAAAGCAAACCACAACAGATCACATGTGATGGTTTAAAGTAGTGACCAAAATACAATAAAAATGGTTTTCATCTAAACCAGTCACACGGGAATAACAAAATACACTAGAATGGACCTTTTCAGAGCATTATGAACTGATCTAGGGCAAATATTTCCAGATCGACATTTCTGGATTATCCAGGCTGCTGGTTTAATACAAATTTCTGGATCAACCAGTTAAGACAAAGTTTCTTGATTATCCAGGTTTTTTAAATTATATATTGGATTATTATTATCCAGATTAATTGGTTTGACAAGAGACTGGTTTTGAATTATGTATAGATTATCCAAGTCCCATAGATTTCTGGAATACTGGTAGCTATAATAGAAGTTTGACAATTATTTTTTAGCATCTAGATTTCTTTACATCTAAATTTCTTGATTAACTATAATGGAAATTTGGACAGATTTTTGGTTTTTCTAGATGTCAGTTTAGACAGAGCACACTGAACATGTATAAAACAATTCTTACTAGCAGAGAGGGCAACTAGATGGCAGATACCACACAATGAAAAGCTCTCTGCCTAGCATCAAAGCAACCTACACACCTTTATCACTACATAGAGAAGTTGATAGAACGAAAGACCTGTTAATAGGAATGATTGGTTTGTTCTGTCACCATGTTTGAACAATCAAGACATATACTCAACACTGTCACAGTTTACTTTGTGTTTCTATAATCCTCACTACATCATCATCTAGTAATACAGTTTACAATTCATCGTACAATCGTCAGCCCAATAATCTCAGTATCGACAATAACACTCTTTCTCTCTGGCAAACTCCCCATTAAAAAAAAAATCTTTTTTCTTCCTGGACGACATGATCGTGTTTCTGCATTCTTGTCAGTGTTTCTGCATTCTCGTCACACAGTGGACCCCGATCTCAAAACTGCCCTTCCAACAAGTCAGCAAGAATTTGTGCCACAGAATCTTTAGTTGACCTGACAGTCAGTCGGTACATCTGAAAGAATAAAGTAAAAGAAAAGTTTGTTTTATTTAATGATGCCACTACAACAGATTGAATGTTTAGTTAGACTGGACAGTCAGTCGGTACACCTGAAAGAATAAAGAAAAAGATTGTTTTATTTAATGACGCCACTAGAACAGATTGAATCTTTAGTTGACAGGACTGTCATGGATTAATCTACCATACAATGTGTGGCCAGTTACATGTCCCATTCCCTTTCAAACATTCTTTCATTTGAAAACATATTCCCAAAATTCATTAGAAAAGGTTCCCAATTTAAAACTTCTATAATTAAAGTCATCTTAATTTTAATGAAAAAGAGAGCTAGATTAACCCCCTGAAAAAAAAAATTAATTAATAAAGTTAATACCTTGACTTCCAGATTAGGTTCCAAGCGAACCAGGCAGCCTATTTGTTGATTCCTATTATGAAGAATTGCAGCTGAAACAAAGTTTTCTGGGTTGGGATCGATTCCTTGCAAAACACTCAGACCAAATGAAAGTATCTGAAATTTAAAAAATAGCATTAATAGGATTACAATTTACCCTGTCTGTGCCGTTAGACTTATGTCATACAGCAACAGAAGTGTTTTTCAGTTTGCTTTTAGACGTATGCCATGCTTCATTCTTTTTTTTAGATTTAGTATGCCTAGATTTTTCTATTTTCCACTTCTTATGTATTTTGTACATCTATAGGCAAACTGGAATACAATAAATATCAGTTGCAACATGGCATTATCAGCATGGCGAGATATTGCGTTTTCAATATTTAAGGACTAGTGTGATGTTGGTGAGATATCTCGCCTGCAGTGCTCTAAAGGTTAAATTCCATTTGGGAAATTATTAATTTCGGAATAGTGTATATTTCGACCCCTGGATGACCGACTGCTTCAAAGGTGGATCCTCTACTGGTTAAACTACATCCTGCTCTTTGGATGAAAAGTGCCATATATAACATGATGCTGGTATTTAAACTTCAAATAGCTTACCTTTGCTTTGCTCTGCTCTATATCTATTGGATGTTCAGCCTTAAATATTTTCTGACATTCTTGATTAGGTCTGCAAAGAAAACAAACATTTAACATAATGAAATCTTTTACATCTTCCAAGATGAATGAAATTCTTCTTTATAAATGCAAAACTTTGAAACTTTACAGCATAAATACCACTGGAGAAAACATGAACAATTCCAATCTGCTGTATGGATAACCATCTTAAAAAAGTAGTTTGTTTTATTTAACGATGCCATTAGATCACACTGACTGTTTTTTCACTCATTTGCTATTGTACGTCAAACATGGTCATTCTGACAGTTTATTTATTTAGAGGAAACCTGCTGCCACCATAGGATACTCTTTCCGATAAGTAGCAAGGGGTCATTTATAGCACATACCATGACCTTTGATAAACCACGGATTATATGGATATATGCCAAACGTCAAACGATTCCATTGGTAATATCACTTGGCACTGGCGAAATGAACCAAAAATAGAGGAATTGGGAAAACAATTAAAAAGAAAAAAAATAAGGAACTGATTTTTGTATGGAATCACATCCCTGTAAAATACTCACAAACTTAGAGCTTTCCACCGTGAGAAAAATGCTTCAGAGTTCATTTCAGCAGCCTCTAGAAATTTATTTAAAAACAGTGGCAACTTTAGACTGAGCTTCTGTATGGCACCACTATACCTGTAACAAAGAATATAACAAAGTTAAGTTTTTTTAATTTAATGACGCCACTGGAGCACATTGATTTTTATCTTATCATCGGCTATTGGACATCATTCGTATGGTAATTTTGACACATTTTTCCTAGGAAACCCACTGCCTCCACATATACTAATCTTTCTGATAAGTAGCAAGGCATCTTTTGTATGCAGTTTCCCACAGACAGAACAGCACATACCAAGACCTTTGATGAACCAATTGTGGACAATTGGTTGGAACGATCATTTGAACATGTTTTTTTTCAATTACTTCAGTTTAAGTTAAAATAAACAAAAACATTTTTTAAATAAGAAAATGATACCGTGCCAAATATTTTTTGTACTATATGTCCACAGCTATCATAGCTACTCAGCAAAATAATTTAAATATTTCACACAATGATGCTCTTATTGTAATTTAACATAATTTATACAGAGTTCCATAAAAAAGGTGAAATATCTTCTCAACCAATTTAACCATAAAGTTCTGTGTAATTTCAAATGTTTAATGAAATCCAATGTGTATTAAATAAATAGTGACACAAAATGCCAACTTTCTATTTTATGGAATAGTATATTTTGCTCTTATAATTGAAACTAAAACAAACATCTTAGCACAATGCATTAACATTAATAAATTAAATACGTCCTTAAAAAATATAACACCTGAACTGTTCATAAATAGATGGTAGTTATTTACGGAGTTATCTACTCACACGTAATTAATGTTGAGAATGGGAGCCTCGGTAAACTCATCAATACACTCGATGTTAAACATCTGCTGAACCTGAGCGCCGCCCTCCACCAACTGGTCGACAGGTTTGGGCTGCACACTAAGAGCTGGTCACAGTTAAGGTTCAAGACTTATTCAAAGCAAAGCATAGTGAAACAATCAAACATTATAATCGATCACATCACCTTGTTAAGTGACTGTGTGAGGACTTTTTTTTCTCTCCCTATAATATATAGCAGGGCTTCCATTAAGCTGCGCAATAAGCAGGAATACTGCATATTCTTGATGATCCCATGCATAAAAACAATGTTAAAATGAGCAATTCACACACACATTTTTATAAAACATGAAAATCACCCTAAAAATATTGTAAATATTGCAAAGGAGGGTGGGGAGGTAGTCCCCCTCTAAAAATATTTTAGTGGAAGCCCTGTATAGAAAAGAATAAACTAATGAAGATAGACCTAGTTAACAATGATATAGTTTAAGGTAATGAAACCCATTATCAACAATGTCAAATACAGATAGACCTAGTTAATTCTTGGTCAACAATGTCAAATACTACAACTGAACTAGTAAAACGTATTGAAACATATCTAGAAGTTATTGAAATTTAAAGAGACCAACAAAAACATAGAACCAATATATATTAACACCAATGAGAATATTCCCATTTTTAATAAAAAAATATATCATTTTTTGGACATGTTTATCGTTTCCCTAATCTAAACTTCTGTTTCGTCTGTTGGAGGTTGACAGATATGAATACTGATACTTGTGTGTAGAAATATTTTCAAACAAGGATACCGGTAGCAAGTTTGCCTGGAGTACTCAACGTTCCTGTGAAGCCTGTGAACTGAAATGACGTCTTATTACCATAGAAAATTCCAATTCGCGCAAGATTCTGTCGATATTCAGACTTCACTCCAATCTGTAGTAGATCATTCTCAAATAATACTCCATTACTCTTGGTGATAAATCTAGTAATAAAAATCAAAATCATTTTCCAATAGTTAAATGTATTAAAAGCTACCATTATAGAAATCAAGGGAAGTAACTCCATTTAAACTTCCTTCTTATTTTCAGTATTATCCATTACTATTGTAGAAATCAAGAAAAGTAACTCCATTTATATTTATTTCTTATTTTCATTTAGGAGATAACAATGTTTTTTTTTTTTTATTTGCGGGTGTTATTGTCCATTTGATAGCACTAATGTTTTTTTTTCCATGAACTAACTTTATATTTGGTATTTGTTCAAAAGAATGCTAGGCTATAATCTAACTGTCAAGACCTTTAAGTTGTTAACTTTGCCCATTCCAGTTGCTAGAAATTGACATCATAAGCTTTCCGGGTGTTAACTTTCATTTGATCCAGGAAATTAGCCAATCAAAGTACAAAACATGCTTAATATCAGTTTACAATATTATTCATTTATTAAGATAGAAATTATGCCACTGTGAAATTAAGGAACACATCTACGTAACTCTGGATGAAATCTGTCTAAACTGACATATTTTGTTGATCCCAAGTGAATCTGTAGAGGATACCTGAAAAGTTAAACACACTTGACCTAAATAACTTACTTTCTAAAGTTTTCATTACTGGTTGTGGACAGACCATCAGCATCAAGACCGTTTGTTGTTGTGGTTGTTGTTGTACTCGAACCCAATGCATCAAACACATCAACTAAGAAGCCTGCAGCTGAGGGAGCCGACGGGGCAGGGTTTGGTGCTGTATCAAGACCCAACAAATCCACTGACCCAGCACTGCTAGGTGTAGATACTGAAACCTGAAACAAAAAGTAAAGTTTGTTTTATTTAACATTGTTACTAGAGCACATTGACTGTTTAATCATCACCTATTGGACGTCATACATATGGTCAAACTGACTGTTTTAAAAGAAATCCACTGCCGCCACATGGGCTACTATTTCCAATAAGCATTAAGGTCTTTTAAATGCACCTTTTCAAAGACAGGAATGCACATACCAGTCTTTAAATGTAGACTAAACTGCAAATGGGTTCATTGAGGACTGATCTGATGACCAACCGCTTGAGCAACGCCCGCTCTAGATATTCATTAAGAGGTTTTATAATAAACAACAAGGGTCGTTTTATATACATTTTCCCAGACAGGACAGCATATACTGACCAGAATGAAAAACAGCCAAAATGTAAATGGATCGACTGAGAAGGATCGATCCAACGACCAATGGCTTCCTAGAGTACCTCTGAGTAAAGTTAAAAGTAAAGTTTGTTTAAGTTAATGCCACTATTAATTTGTATCTTATCATCAGGTATTAGACGTTAAACATATGGTGATTCAGACACATTTCTTTTTAGAGGAAACCTGCTACTGCCACATAGGCTACTCTTTGCTCTACCTCGGAGCTATGTACCACTGCTGTAGCTGGTTTTACCTGTACAGTTGTTGGAGCCGGAACGTGGGGTTCGGCGTTGTTGCCGATCTGAGCAACGGGAAGTCGGTGTTCTTTCTGCTGATCCGTCTGCTCTGGTACACTCGATGGCTTCTTTTTCTTCAGCTTCGCCAAGATGGACGATTCACGCTCTGGGAATGGAGGCATTTCTTCTAATACTGTGGCCTGTAAAAAAAATATCAATAAAATATAAGACACCGGGTATCAATGATACAAGAATTGTTACTTGCCAATCAAATTGTAGAATGTTAACAAGCAAAATGGTGCAATCACCAATGTCTGCAATTTATACTTGGGAATCACCTATTACCGTGCCCTGCAAACATTTTGTTTAAACTTACAAACCAATCAATGTTTAATGAAAATAAAATATATTGGTGTGAATTATATGATAATGGTATGTCTAAAGTGATGCAAAAATTGTCACTTGCTAAATAAATTGAAACAAGTTTACAATAGAAACTTATTTTGAGTTCTGACATAAATATAAATGTTTTGGATTTATAGACAATATCTCAATGGAAAATAAAACTGCTGAAAATACATAAAAATAATATTACAGGGCTCAAATTTAACGACGACACCCGCTGCAATTGCCTCTGGTTTTGTATAAACTGCCGTTGCCGAGGTGCTTGACCATCAGCATTTTTAAGCCACTGGAAAAATAACTTCAGTTTTACTTATTTGTTGCAAAAGCTATGTTTTAACAAATTGCCATTGGTTGAATCAAAATTGCCATTAGGGAATCTTTCACCCATGGCCAAATTTTTTAAAAATTGCTGTGGGTAACAAATTCTTAAATTCGAGCCCTGTACCCATCAATAAGACTTACGAGAACATCTTGAGAAGCGACGGAACTCAAGTGTAGATACTCGACCGCTCTCTGTTGCAGTTCAACATCTGGATTTCTTAAGTTGTTATCACTGCGCAGCATCTGTGAATAAACAAAATAAAAAGTTTATTTTATTTAACAATGTCACTACAGCATATTGTTTTTTAATTGGTTATTGGATGTCAAACATATGGTCATTCTGACATACTTTTTTTTTAAACCAGCTGTCCCCACATAGGCTACTCTTAACTATCATTTATATGTACTTTCTCAAAGACAGAACAGCACATACTACAGCCTTTAATATTTCAGTTGTGTACCACTGGATGGAACAAAAATAATACTCATATTGTCGGACCTTAGTTACACAACATTTTATTGTTAAAACACCTTTATAAATATGGCTCAATGTTTTATGAGCATGGAAACCAATTGATTGCCATTTTGACATTGAGTAAATAAAATAGACATCATAACCACAAATCCCCATCTACCATACCAAGTGTTTTAAAGTTAAATTACCATTATATTTTTAAAAGGTGATAAAGAAAACTAAAAATACCTGAATTGCTTATTAATTAATTTTTAACCTTTCACCAATGTTCAACTAAATATAATCTCCAAGTCAATGTCTGCAAGCCATTATATAACTGGTGCATGTGTAAGGTCTTTCCCATTATTAAACAGGTAAAAGTAAAATTTGTTTTGTTTAACAACGCCACTGGAGCACAATGATTTTTATCTTATCATCGGCTATTGGGACGTCATTCATATGGCCATTTCGACACATTTCTTTTAGAGGAAACCTGCTGCTGCCACATAGGCTGCTCATTTTGATAAACAGCAAGGGATCTTTTATTTTCACTTTCCCAGACAGGACAGCACATAACACGACCTTTGATGAACCAGTTGTGGACCACTTGCTGGAACAGAAAATAGCCCAAACTGCATATATATGACTTATGAGTCCATTGAGAAGGATAGATCTGACGACTGATCGTTTCAAAGGCGGACACGCTACCAACCGAGCTACATTTCACTCCTTATTTTATTTAATGATGCCACTAGACCACATTGATTATTTTTAATCATCAAATATTGGACGTCTAACATGGTCATTCTGAGGATGATAAGATAAAAATCAATCTGTCAGTTTGAGGAGAAAGCCAAATTTTTTCATTAGTGGCAAGGGATCTTTTAGAAGCATCACCCCAAAGACAAGTCCGGTACATGTAGTTAGAACGGGAAAAAACCAATCAGAGAATGCTTCAACTAAGGAGATTTGATTCTTTGACGAAACGACCTCAAGAGAGCACTCCTCCTAATGAGCTAGATCCCGTCATCAAAACTGAGACATAAATGCCTTTATTACTCCAGCGAAGCCTAATTATAACAAAAATATTTGTATAACCTTTTCAATTTAGATTTTGGAATAAAAAAATAAATGTTTGTTTTGTTTAACGACGCCACTGGAGCACAATGATTTTTATCTTATCATCGGCTATTAGACGTCATGGATAAAAATTAGTGACAAAATTAAGTGACAATGAAAATTATATTGGCAATTTAAATATATTGAATAAATGTTTGTAAATTAATAGATTGCAATAGATTTTCCAAGTAAATCTGTCAGT
>JAUTWP010209994.1:0-15863 GCA_033042655.1 Cyathermia naticoides | reverse complement strand
ATATTTATTAGCAGCAAAGTCCGGTTTGGCGTTCCATAAAGTACAAGTGTTCCTTGTATTGTATGATCATTAACACAGATAGAGACACTTCATCTTAAAAAAAGAAGAAATTGTCATAATTTGATATTTAAATGCAGTTTTGGAAAATGGATTAATTAATAAACATGGTTGCTAATTTGTATATTTTAAGTATAAAATGCATATACATGTAGCCTATATATACATTTATAAAATTAAAATCGAAACATTGATTTCTTATTAAAGAGCATTTTAGCTCCTATTTTCCCCACCCAGCTTGATTTGCTCCTACAAGGATCAATTGTTATCTCTGTTTTATTAAAATTGTAATGGGGACTCATTGGCAGTTCCAGAAATTTCATTTAGGGTGTGTGTGCAATGACAAGCCTAAATGCCACAAATGTTCCCAAAATTATTTACAACGTAAAAAATTGAAAAATCGCTAAATTTAGGGGGGCATGCGCCAGGTTCTCCACCACATGGAACCGCACCTGGGACTAAACTTTACCTGTGTAATGTTTGGAATATTCTTTTCTAATGGAAACCCACACACATACTACTGTACCAAATGACCTTTTACATTTAATTTACACAAATCAGTGGACAATCCTTTGATGTGAGGTAGCAACATGGTGGGAATACATTGTATACATGACATACAAACAGACAAAATGAGCTCAGAATTCTTGTTAGGTAGGAGCGAGATTCAAAAAAGGAAAGGAATGTTTGAAAATACTTCAGTACATTATTTAATTATTGACAAAAATTCAACTAATGACGTCCAATAGTCGACAGTAAGGTAAAATCAATCTGCTCTAGATTAAATAAAACACTTTACTTTAAAATAAATGGTACTAGTAGTGATATACCGGGTAAGAAATCTCATACAATAACGAAACTGGATTTGTTTTCAATTCCATGTGGATCAATGTCTGTGATATTTACTGTTTTATCTTTAGAACAGTTCATATAAAAGACTACTAGTTGCTACTTAGAAAAGAGACACTTTGTCAGGTTTTATTTTTATTTCAGTTGATTATAATTGTAAACATTTTTTTTATTGTTTTGCTTTCAGGGTTCACCCACAAGAAAGTAACAGACTGTTTTTGTAAAATCTGTAGACATCCAATGACAGAGACTATTAGAAATATTACTACAGCAGCACTCAAGTTTTTCATTTCTGCCTCATTAAAAACCAATTGTATTACCGGGTATAACATTATTATTATAAAAAATCTTCTGTTTGTTATTTCAGAATTGTGCATACAAGGAAGGGGAGCATTTGTTGGCTATGGTATGTTTGTTTGTTTGTTTGTTTGTTTTGGTTTGCATGTTACTCTGATAAATAATCAAATTAACTCAATATTTTGTAAAAATAATAAATTGCTAATAATATGTATGTTGAATGTAAACATAACACATATCTTAACTTGCATTTCTGCTTATGAGTGTTATACTTAATAAATGGATCCTTTAGGATGATATATTTAATGTCTGGGAGTCAGTCTTGCTAAAATTATTTGTATTTGATCCATAATGCATGTTTTTAATCCTTCACTGCTAAAATCCCAGCTTATGTTTCCAGTATGATTAAATAATATAAAAACGGTATGAAAGTGGAAACCATAAACTGCGCCCCGGAGAGGTGTCTACTATAACAGTCTGACTCTGAATATAGACATTAAACACCATGACCTGACCTGGATAAGTCACCCATTACAGAAATGTTCCTCCCTTTCTTCATATTGTGAGATCTCATGTCATAGTTTGTACTCATGTGCCTCATGTTTAAACATGTTAAACTAAAACAATTCCACATCATTAGGGAATAATGAGTAATAAAATACATTTAATTAGACTACATTAAACATACAAAAACTTTACAACATACACAAATGTATTATTTGTATTTGTATGAACCAATAAAAAATGTTTAACAATAAAACACACACAAACAAAAACAAAACAAAATTTTAAAATCCAACAATATCCACATATTTTTTTTTTATAAAAGCTGAAAATATTGTGAAAACTATTTTTAAAAACATTCCCTTAGCCCTCTATGGAATCTGCTTCTAAACCACTAGTGATTATTTCTATAAATAAAAGATATAACTCTATTACAACTTCTATGTCAGGCAGAAACAATTATTTCCTCCATGCAGTTTCTCTTGGGCTGGTGAGTACGCAGTACTATGCACACCAGACCAGTGTAAATGCTCAGCTGTCTGGGCCCCAGTGTCTGATAACATATCTTATATCAAGCTTTTATAAAGAGATAAATTATAAAGAAACAGTCTTTGTTTTCATTGTGTGATGAATTATTTATTTGTATGGCCAAGAAACTGGATATGTTTTGTTATCAGGCTAAAAGAAAGACATGCTGTTTCAACAAAGATTGGACCAATTATATTAAACATACTTGATGTGGCTTTTTCTTTACTTACTGCCAATGAATTTCTATCTCACATCTTTCATTTCCTTTTCATCAGAATAATCAAAAACTCCTTACTTGTGACAAGTTTCATTTTCTGTTTGCTTAAAGATTGTATTTATTGATCATGTGTCAAATTTAATTTTCTATTTGTTTATAGATTGTATTTATTGATCATATGTCAAATTTAATTTTATATTTGCTTATAGATTGCATTTATTGCTCATAAAAGCAAACAAATGGTCTTCTCCGTGTCACAAACTAATTCCAGTGTTGATAAACTTATTTATATGACTTGATTAACTCAATCAGGTTTCATGTTTGTGTTTTGTTCATCTTCACCTCATTTTATCATGTCCTCACAGAAAGAGTAATTCATCAAATTGAATTTCCCCGAAATATAAAATCCAATAATGCTGCTATTTCATACAATTTTCATGTCCATTGATTTGCATTTAGTAAGATGAGCATTTATTTGTCTTCACATAGTCACAATCAAGAAAATCTACATCGCGTCTGCTTCAACATGTCTGCAGTGCATTGTATCTGATTGAAAACTCCTCCAATGCTGGTTGTCTGTGCGGTGTTACCCTCACCAACCACTTGTAACCGAGGTACTCTGCTTAATTAAGGAAAAAGTGCAAAGGGGCAGAATGATTTCTCATTCATTTCCACAGGGACTGCTTGTAGAGTTGATTGATTTGAGTGGTGCACAGGTTTCAATGAGGATTTCAACACATCTATGATAAACAATATTCCACTTTGACATAATTTGGATCTCCTTGTGCACTATTGATTCACGCACTGGGCCTCCCTATTGGTTTAATACTGATTGCTTCTTAAATCCTCTTTTGTTGTTGCTAACGTTAATTGTAATCATTTTGTCTTCAGATAACATTTGATATTATTGTGTTTCTTCAAGGATGTTCAGATGGACTGATCAGAGCACTATTTCTGACAGGCATCTGAAAACAGCCAAGAATTGACCAAAGAAAACCTCTAGAGCATTCTGGGCCCTAAGGCAGGTCCCTAATTTCATCCAGTTTGCCTTGCTTTCATTCTTCAAGTTTCGGACTGACCATTCTAAAATTGCTTCTGGCTGCCCTGTGCTCATGATAATATTAATTCTTGAAATTTACTTCCCTCTGGACTAAAATATTTAATCACCCATCTGTCCATTCATCTGTCTGTAGATGAGTGTCTCCATTTTGTCATTTTTGAAATGATTAAGGTGACCAAAGAGGAGCTTGTGATATTTTTTTCAATGTTAAACATAAAATAGACTCTTGTTTAAACTAGATTTACCTGTATGTGAAACTTGACAGAAAATAATATTTAGACCACATGCGATTAGACAGATTTTAATATTACAAGGCAGTATAAGGTAAAAAAAAACCAAATAAAATCAGTGCAGTTGCCTTTTGTGAATTGTGTGTTGTTAGAATAACTTCAGAATATATTTATTGTTTTGTTTTCGAAAGATAAATTTTTTTAATGATTTTTAGTAATAAATACATAATTTTCTGAAGATGACAATTGAATGTTTATTTATAACATGTTCCCAACTTTAAATGCAATACACATAATTATGTAACACAGACCAAATTAACAATAACAATATCCACCTGTGCCTTTTTGTTACTGAATTCTACTAAACTAAGTACAAATGTATAGCAAGGTAAGGGAATAATAAATAACTTGATTATATCAGTACCTCTGTTCAAAGACACCTGTTGTGTACAGACATACCACTAATGAAGTCCAGACTATGTATTTATTCAAGACATACCAAGAGAAAGCAGGGGGTAAAGCTAACACAGGCACTGCAGCTAATAGCAGATACACTTTGGAACTTAGTAGCCTCATCAGTTTATTCTGTAAATGCTAAGATTTTACCTCTGAACTATGATGCTGTAAATATTATTGTATGATGTTCCTGTCAGATTACTGGAAAGCTATTATTCAGTTCAGCAAGTGGCCTGTAGTTGGTAGTTAAGTGCTATAGTATAAGAGCTGTCATGTCTGAGTAAAGTGTAATTTTATAAACTCTATAGCTTCCATTACCCCTCCTCTCCAATTGGGAGTGGCCCCTGGTTTTGTCAGATGCTGCTCCCAGGTCAAGTTGTTTAACATCTACATTCAGAGCCAGGCTGTTATAGCAGATGCCATGCTGCTCCCAATGGGAGTGTGCTTAAATAGTTTTCTGATAGAAAAAAAAGTAAGACATTTACCTGAACCGGAACCTGGAAAGTTTAAATAAAACCCTCATTTTGATAACTGATAATGATGCATAACCCTCAACTATTGGATGTCAAACATGGTCATTCTGACAGTTTTTTTAAGGAACTCACTGCCATCACATAGGCTACTTTTTCCGATAAACAGTAAGTAGTCTTTTATATAAGATTAGATGGCACATACCAGACTGCAAATGAGTTATTATTGTATGCCAAGAGAATTAACTAATCCAGAGAAGGCCTGTTAAGACTAGGAAATGGTAATGAGTTCACTGGACGGTAGCATCTGCCTTTGAGGAAGATAACTAGATTAGGTGGTCAAGATGTAATCTTGAATGACAGAGGAGCGTGTGCAATTCACACCTTTATTAGAAACCCAAGCTCCCTGGGCGTGCCTCTACATTGCCATCAGATACAATCCGACTTCCTCACAAGACATGTGCCTTTTATCTCAGCCTTGATTAATTCATGTCTTTTATATTTCCCACTATGATTTTATTTATCTCTCTGGATATGATTATTCATTGCCAAAGCAAACAATTTGACATGCAGCCCATCTCTCTGACATGCCTCCTCATTGTCATACATAGAATTTAACTTGATGCTAGAGATGTGTCCTCTTTATCTTAATCTTAATTAATTCTTTTGTATTTTAAACAATGCTCTTTTTTTCTCTTTTTTATCTCTGGCACATTGTTAAATATTTTGATAAGTCTGGACCACAAAGTGTTGTGTTAGGAGGAAACATCAGAGAGAGTGTCTGTGTATTTTAGACAAGAGATTTTCAGTAGCCCAGATAAATAAAATTGTGAATTTGGTAAACTGGGCTAGTAAATTAATACAATAAATTATAATTATCTATTTACAATTTTTTTTATTTTATATACAGAATAAAATACATGTACACATGCCTTTATAGCATAGTGTTCATTCAGCAGTCAAACACACAGTATAAAAAAAACCTATGGCACATGGTCTACAAAAGAAATCCTCTGTTACCACTTAAGGTTCAGTGTTAATTGATGACTGTAAACTTTAGATAAAATAGTAAATGAGACATTTTTAGGTTTTACAGTTACGTGTGTTTTTACATCATTAAGTATTGATGTGTGATGTTATTTAGAAATGACAATACAACACAAATAACACACATATTAATTTGTTAAAATATTAAAACATATGTCTTTAGAATGTCAATAAAGAGTTAACAGTTTTATTATCCATGACTTTGTTGCTTCCATAAACTTTGAGCAATGATGCTTGGGGCCAATAAAGATGGCAAGGAAATTGGCTGGAATGATTCCAAGTTTGAATGCCATGGCTTCTGTTATTTAATAACAGGACAGGAGACATTCCAAGAACACACAGAGAATGTCATGCCTTCTATATTATTGCATTTTCTGCTTCGTTGGCAGTCTGTGATTGTAATGTTGGATTGCCGCTGGCTCAGTGGTTAAGGTTCAGTGTTAATGTTGATCTGTGTTTCTGTTAGCGAGGTCTTCAAGGAGTAATCCACCATCTTGTTGAGGGCTGGTAATGGGCTATTTTCAGTGAAGATCTTTCTATTTTTACATAAAATTTATATATAGTAAAATGTACCAGTTTTTTTTTCAAGTAGACTGTTGATTATGTTTGAAAGTAGAAGGCCATTTATTCAGAGTAGGTGGGTATTTAAAAACAAAATGTGTCATGCAGATGTCACAGTAGCTGATGAGCTGGTTTTGACAAACATATTTAAACTATTTTTGGTCACTTTAAAAAAAGTAACATTAATCCAAAATTATTCATTCATTTGAAATAAAAATTTCAAAAACATTATTATTTTTTATCAATATTTAGCAATTTTTTTTAACCATATTAATTTTCTTTTAAAAAAGAAGAAGCTAGTTTTGTGTGTGAAACTACATTCCTCTTATTATAGTTTAAACAAGCTGCAATATAATACTATTTTATTGTTTTAAAACTCTTCCTTTTTTCTTTCCAGTCCCATGTTTACAAATATCAACAGTCTTTAAAAAATTAAAATAAGATTAAATAAGATTTTTTTTACCTGTTCTCAATCATTACTATTAAAACACGATGTTCAGGAGAATTAAGAAAGAGAAGAAACAATAAGAATATTTATTTTTACACACATACATCGACAAGTCCTGCAAATATAGACAGTTACGATGTTCAAAATACCGTAATGGTGTAATAGGATATTTACTCCCCATGGAAATAGTTTGCTCATAGAAGATTTATATTTGGATATGGTTTAAACATATTTATTTTCTTCAAGAGAAACAAAATGGATAAGCAAACAAGCCCACACACAGTGTTATCTAAAAACTTATCCCAATATTGTAGTTTCTTTTAGAAAATGTCATCTGTAGAATATTTTACAATATAAAGTAATCGTAAAATATATTACTCTTACAGCTTTCTTTGAATTTAGGGGGTGGGATATAGCAGTAGCGTGTCCACCTGTGAAGCGATTGGTCATTGGATCGATCCTTCTCTGTGGACCCATTTGCAGTTTGAGCTATTTTTCCATTCCAACCAGTGGTCCACAACTGTCCTGTCTGTGGAAAAGTTCATATAAAAGACCCCTTGCTGCTTTTCAGGTTTCCTCTAAAGAAATGTGTCAAAATTACAATATGTATGACATCCAATAGTCGATGATAAGAGAAAAATCAATGTGCTCTAACAGCGTCTTTAAATAAAACAAACTATACTTTTACTTCCTTTAAATATTTATGCACTAAAAGTTAAAACTGTTATTAAGAATATAATCCACATGGTTACATATGATTGCTATAGCTGGTTATCCATGGACGATCATTGCCTCTAGCAGTAATAGTAGCAGACGGGAGATTGCCCATCATGACTCATTTGTAATTATTTTACTAAAAGTCTGATTAATTTGTAATGTGTTTACTACACATCAGATTGTTGAGTGCTTACTTTTTAACATTTCTTAAAATGAAACACTCATACATGTAGTTACATGTACATCTGTATCTCAATTAAATTAGTACATGTATGTATTGACTTATGTGCCTGTGAGTCAAAGGGAATTAATTAAAAAACATTTTTTAAATGAATACTGTCTGAAAACATGAATATTAAAATATATCAATACATGTAAATATATATATATTTAATCCATCCTCCAAAAACAAATTGCATAAACAAACAAATGACATTGGAATGGTCTAATGATCTAATTTAGAGTATTGTTCATCATGAACAAAATATTTTACAGTATAAAATGATAATTCCTACATAAAAAATGACTCAAGTGTCATCCTGGGAAATGTATGCACTAGAAATGATTATCATTGATAATAAAACCAAACTGGCTATGCATAAGTTAGCTATAGCTGGTTGTCCAGGGACTATCATTACTCCAGCTCCGCGTTAATAGAAGTGAAAACAGTAATTATGACCAGCAGTAATTATAGCAGACGTCAGATTGCCCATCATGACTCACATCCCATTTATCTCATTTCTCCAAACTGCTGACCACCAAAACACCTTATTACCACTTTTATAATTATCTCACAGCTCACAGACTAGCTCCCCGCTACCTAACACGGCTTCAGATTTAAGTTGATGATGTCTTGGAGGTCAGATTTGTCAATAATTTACATATCCTGGGTTACCCCACTGATCTATGTTAAATAATCTAATCACAAAACTATGTTCACATGGCAGAGTGCAAGTGATGTATAAAAAATACTAATAATATCTGCTGATTTCTTGGAGGTCAGATTTGTCAATAATCTACATATCCTGGGTTACCCCACTGATCTATGTTAAATAATATAATCACAAAACTATATTCACAAAGTAGAGTAAAAAAAGTAAAGTTTGTTTTATTTAACGATGCCACTAGAGCACATTGATTTTTATCTTATCAGCGGCTATTGGTCATTTTGACACATTTCTTAAGAGGAAACCCGCTACCGCCATAATTATAGGCTACTCTTTTTTCATAAATACCAAGGGGTCTTTTATATGGCATTTCCCACAGACAGGACAGCACATAGCACAGCCTTTGATGAACCAATTGTGGGGCACTGGTTGGAATGGTTAATAGCCCAGACTGCAGATGGGTCCACTGAGAAGGATCGATCTGACGACCGACCACTTCAAAGGCGAGCATACTATTGACTGAGTTATATTCCACTCCTCAATTCAGTGACTATACAGAAGTTATTATTTATAATTATGCATGTAATTTAATTAATAGCATGCAAGAACATTATGCATGTAAATATTTCTCAAATTAACAACACCACTTATTCTATGTGAAAAGTTTATATATTTGGTGTGATGTTATGTAAGTTTTTATAATTTACATATATACTGACTGAATCTGATATCAAATACAAGATTAATCTTCAGGCGAGATATCTCGCCAACATCATACTAGTCCGTGAATACTGAAGGTGAGATATCTCCATTCTGATACCACGCACATTACTGTGATGATTTTGTATTTTTCCACCAAAATACAGGAAATAGCTTGGTAACATGCTACTTCCTGTTTTAAACAAAGGGCAGATTTATATTTTGTCGATCGCAATTTCTCTTTGTGCTGCAATTACAGGTATTCTTCCACATATAATAGCCAATTTATTATTGTCACGGTATACACCAATTTGGAAAATAACGTCATAATTCTTATTTGACCTTCATATGACATCATAAAACATTTTTACCTTGATTTTTAGATACCTCATGGTCACTATTCATTAATAATACATTTATAGAATCTATAATGGTTCATTATAGAGTTATTAAGTATAAAAGGGGTGGTGTCATTAAAGCACTTTTTGGAGATATGCCGCTCGCCTATAAAGGTAAATTAATAAAATCAAAGCCATGCACATTTTAGTATTTTCTTTAATAAGGACTTAATGCCAATTCAGTGAGAATGGTAGAATCTAGCTTTGTGATCATATGAAATGTGACTGTTAATCTTTAAAAGAGCTGTGTGTTTTAATTAAAGTGACAACGATACAGTCAGTGGTATATCATATATCATATTCATAAAACTAAATTATTGCAATGTAATAGCTATGTGTATGTGAATCATGCAGTGATATCCAGCTAACATAGTTAACTGATGACCAATTCAGTGTACCAAACAAAGTTCACAAATACCATTGATAACTTCTCTATAGTTCTCTGGGTCATTCAGCAGCAAAACAATTGAAGAGAATTCATAAAAACAAATGTTTTTTTATTAAATATAAACATTTCTTATTTGACTTATTCAATTCCTACACATATAATTATATTCATTATTAATGTTTTTGAATCATTATGCCAATCAAAGCATTGTGACACATTTCATATGATGTTCTTAGTTTATTGTCACAAATTAAGCCGGGGGCCGGCAGGATCTATGGCTACTGGGGCCTCATGTGCCGGTTAATTTTAACTCAACAGCCAAAAATAATCTTTTATTCTTATTTTATATAGTGGTTTGTTTTGGGCTTGTTTGATTTTTTTCCTCTTTTTTTTAATTAGATGTTATTTTCATGGTAATAATAATAAAATTGTGATTCTCATACATATAATTTTTTAGTTATTTTTCTTTCATTATTGCTATACACAACAACTTGACTACAATACAGTGTAGATTATATACTTACAGTGATGAGCTCCTTGTCTGTTTCATTAATGAGCCTGTCACTGATCACTCGCATACACTCATTACGCCACAGTCGCAGGAATTGATTTTGCTTTGTGAAGCGGTCCGGGGTTGACAAGCACATACCATGGTAAATCCTTGACAAGTCTCTCAAGTTGAAAATATAGTGAAACTTGGATGGGGTTGGTGGCAGCTCTTTCACAATAGTTCTACATTAAATACATTAAAAAATTATATAAATAAAACAATTTTATAATTAAATACATTTTATAATTAAATTCATTTAAAAATTTTATAATTAAATACATTTAAACATTTTATAATTAAATTCATTTAAATTTTTTATAATTAAATACATTTAAACTTTTTATCATTAAATACATTTAAACTTTTTATAATTAAATACATTTAAACTTTTTATAATTAATTACATTTAAACTTTTTATAATTAAATTCATTTAAACTTTTTATAATTAAATTCAGTTAAACTTTATATCATTAAATACATTTAAACTTTTTATCATTAAATACATTTAAACTTTTTATAATACATTTAAACATTTTAATAATTAAATACATTCTAACTTTTTTATAATAATATATTTAAATGTTTTTATATTAAATACATTCAAACTTTTTATAATTAAACATTCAAACTTTTTTATAATTAAACATTCAAACTTTTTTATAATTAAATACATTCTAATATTAAAACCAAACATTTGAAAATAGATAAATGTACTAACGTGTAGAGAGACATGGTCATCTGGGTGAGGCTCGACACCATGTCCTGAATGTCTGCGTTAAAAGGTTGGCAGTGTCCTGTGAGAATTGAGTTGTAAATGTGGAACAGCGAGGTATCGTCTGGGAAAGTCATGTTAAACACGCTGAACAACGACACAAACCGAGGATCGGTGTCATTCCGGCCACCACCAGCTTTACCCATAGCTGCAATGTAGCCAATGTCCCTCATGTTTTTCCAGTTCAAGTCTTTACCACGGTCATAGATACCTCCACGTTCCAGCAGCAACTTCAACAGAGCAATCGGCTGTTGTGTTCCATATGTGTCAACCTGTTAAAAACATAACCACTTTACAGACCAACAGTGAAACTCACAACAACATTACAGTAAAGTTTGTTTTATTTAACGACATCACTGGAGCATATTGATTTTTATCTTATCATCAGTTATTCGACGTCATTCATATGGTAATTTTGACACACATTTTTAGAAGGAAACCCGCTCCCGCCACATAGGCTACTCTTGTCGATAAGCAGCAAGGGATCTTTTATATGCACTTTCCCATAGACAGGACAAAACATACCACTGCCTTTGATGAACCAGTTGTGGACCACTGGTTGGAACGAAAAATAGCCCAGACTGCAGCTGGGTCCACTGAGAAGGATCGATCCGACGACCGAACGCTTCAAAGGCGCGCCCTACAATCTCGGCTACAGCCCGCTCCCACCTGTTAAAAACTACACCACTTTACAGACCAACAGTGAAACTAACATTAACAATTCACTGTCAAACATGCTCAAGCGGCCACTTGTAGTAAGCAGCCACCTGTCTTCAAAGGTCACCTTTATTTTCTCCCAAATCAGCTTAGTACAATATAACCTGTTTAAGAGGCCACTTTTTATTACTCCCATTGAGTGGCTGCTTAAGACAGGTTTGACTGTATTTATAATCTATATACAGAGCTTTAGAATTAAGCAGCGGCTGGTAGGATCTCCAGCTACTGCGGCTTCCTGCACTGGCTACGTTTAACTGAACAGCAAAACATATTGATAAGCCTGGGTTTTTTTACAGTGTTTACATGATGCCAAAGAATTACAGTGTTTGCTACTTTAACCTAATCCACCTCTACTCAAAAGTATTGTAAACGCAACCGCAAACGGACAAAAGGATTCTCTGCTTTAGACTTTCACTGCTAATTAAAACAGAATATCTGACCTGTGGCATGTTCATATCGTCTATGAAAATAAGCAGCCGTTTTCCCATCGGTGGCCCATACGTATCTTTGGTTCGTTTTTCCACACTTGCTTCCAAATTGCGCTGCACATCTAAAGACGTGGTTCTACTGGAGAAGTTCATGTTCAATAGGAGCTGAAAAATAAATATTTTCAAAGTAAAGTAAAGGTTGTTTTGTTTTACGACGTCACTGGAACACATTGATTTTTATCTTATCATCGGTTACTGGATGTCATTCATATGGTCATTTTGACACACATTTTAGAAGGAAACCCGCTCCCGCCACATAGGCTACTCTTGTCGATAAGCAGCAAGGGATCTTTTATATTCACTTTCCCATAGACAGGACAAAACATACCACGGCCTTTGTTGAACCAGTTGTGGAGTACTGTTTAGAACAGAAAATAGCCCAAACTGCAGATGGGTCCACTGATAAGGATCGATCCCATGACCGACTGCTTCAAAGGCGGGCACACTACCGATTGAGCTATATCCCACTCCAAATATTTATAAAGTACAAAGTACACGAGTTCAATTCTCAAACACTGAAAAATAAATATTTATAAAATAAAGTTTGTTTTACTTAATGATGCCACTAGAGCACATGGATTTTTAAATTTTCAGCGGCTATTGGACATCATTCATGTGGTAATTTTTACATATTTCTTTTGAGACGAAACCTGCTGCCACTAAAATATTTTTAAAGTACAAAACATATTTGTAACGATTTACCATAAACACAAATTCTGGAATATTGTTTACAAATAAGAAAAGTAAAATATAATAATTCACTGAATATTGTTTACAATAAGAAAAGTAAAATATAATTCACAGAATATTGTTTACAATAACTTGAATAAGAAAAGTAAAATATAATAATTAACGGAATAAAAAAATCACATACATGTGATTCCTGATTCAGAGTACGCAGGAAGTTTTGAGTTGTTGCTGTTTTCGATGTTCCTGTTTCTCCGACCAGGACAACGGGTCTCTTGATGCCCACCATCAGTTCTAGCAGCCATGTGGATCGCACCGTGTCGACAGTTGGCACTAGGATCTCGTTGAACTTTCTCTCAGGTTCATGTACGTATTTGGGCACTAAGTGGGACCAAGCAACCCATCGCTTCTTTTCTCCATCCCAGAAATACTCAAACAGAGTGGAATTTCCCGGCAGTTCCCCTGGTGAAACATCAGAGAAGCATTCACAATGGAGTCAGTATTACTATTATTAATCCTAGTTAGTTAGTTATATTTATTTTCGTGCTTACATCCAATTAAGGTTCAAGCACGATGTCATGGGCACACAGCTCAGCTTCCTGAGCTGTCTGTCCAGGACACATACTAATGTTAGTAGAAGAGAGGAAACCCACTACATTTTTCCATAAGCAGCAAGGGATATTTTATATGCACTTTCCATAGACATACCATGGCCTTTGTTAAACCAGTAATGGAACCACTGGTCGGTGCAAGTGGAAACACCTACCAATTGAGCCTCGCGGAGCACTCACTTTGGGTTGGAGTCAGTACCTACCAACCTTAAGTCCGATAGCTTACCACTTGGCCACGGAGACTGGTTTATTAACCCTTTAATTGTATTCTTTTTATAGTTATAACATATATATCAATTTTAGAACACTATTTTTCAGTTATACAATGTCAAAGGTAAAAAAAACAAATCTATGAAAACTAAATTTTATTTTTATTTTACTTTTAGGATTTTTAAAGTTGGAATATTCATAAACTGAATATATTATTTTCACATTAATTTATTGTCCGGTGTTCAGCTTAGAGAGGTTTCTGGTTTATAGGGGTAAAATTTAGTGTTAAAAGATACGTAAATCCGGGGACCATGGAAAAGTTCCGGTTTTGAGTGGTTTCAGGTTTACAGGGGGTCCAGTGTTGAGGGGTTTCACGTTTACAGAGGGTTCAGTGTTAAGGGGTTTCCCTGTATTTAAATATATAAAAAAAAAAAATTAAAGTTAAACAATTGCATATCAAGTAGTTTTGAAAATAGGACTCTTATTTTAGTTTTGGTTCATCAAATTTTAGTGTGGGCAGTTGTAAAATCTTTCACAGTTAAAGCCTACCTGGGCCTGCTGGCTTGTCCTCTTCCTGGATGATGGTCATAGACGCCAAGTACTTGACATAATTATCAAACTTGGTGCGGTCATCTTCCAGTAGACCGCCTCCTATTGACCAGTACATCGCTTGCAAAAAGTATTGCTCCAACTCATACGGGTCAGCTATCTCCTTTATAAGCAGTGCATTCAACATCATAGACAACTGAGTCACCTATAGACAGAATATAATCAATTTATCATCCATTAAAGCATTTTGTTGGAGATATCACTGGGATTATAATTTGTGATACATTTGTATCTCCTGTGATATCCGGAGGATATATCACGTCTTGTGCGTTTTTCTTTCTTGAATAATTAAATTTACGTCATCATCAACACAGTTTAAACGCATCTGATTTGTCCAACATTCAATAAGTTTCAAAGAAATGTTTAAAATCATTGTCGTTAATGAAAAGAATGATAATGATTGATAAAAAGAATATACCACGAGTGTGTTGTGTTACCAAAATTTATCAGCACTCGTTGATAAAAGTATAAAAATCCTCGGCAAGCCTCGGATTTAATTCTTTTATACTCATGCTGATAAATTTTGATATCACAACACACTCGGGGTATATCCTCTACATAACACTAAAACAGTACATCAATATAACACTAAAACAGTACATTGCCTGCAGAAAGTATTGTTTTCTGAGCGGTGCTGTTACCTATAGATAGAATATAACCATCAACACAGCCGTTTACCATGTTGAGATCAGTATGAGATATTCAAAGTAAAGATAATTTGCAGAGTTGTTTAAAAAGTAAAGTTTGTTTTATTTAACAATGCCACTCAAGCACATTGATTTTTATCTTATCATCAGCTATTGGACGTCATTCATATGATAATATTGAAACATTTCTTTTTAGAGGAAACACGCTGCCACTGCATAGGCTAATCTTTCTGATAAGCAGCAAGGATCTTTTATAGGTACTTTCCCACAGACAGGACATACCACAGCCTTTGATGAACCAGTTGTGGACCACTGGTTTGAACTATGTTGAGATATTCAAAGTAAAAGATAATGAGTTGTGTTTACCATGTTGAGGTCAGTGAGTGGTACGATGGTTTTCATTTTCTCCTGCTGTCGTCCTTCATACATTCCCTCCACCACCATGTCTATCAGCAGAGGAACAAACTTCTCATAGAACCGGTTCAGCTCGTCGCGCTCAGTTTTAATAGGACGAGTAGCCAACCATTTCTTCCAATATGGATGGTAGCCCAAATTTTTGGGATCAACATAAACCATACCACATCTGGATATAGTTGCAGGTGAGGCATACTGCAGATCATACACCTGTAGAAAAATAAAGCATACATTACCTTTTAAAGGTATTAGAACCGTATTTACAGATATTAACTGATGCGTCAAAACACATAAAATAATATTTGTTGGCTACATCGGTTATTCACTTACCGATCTGGAAATTT
>JAUTWP010209883.1:0-15873 GCA_033042655.1 Cyathermia naticoides | reverse complement strand
CCCTAAAAAATAATTATTTCCGTGTTTATTTGACCTCTATAATATTATAAAGGCCACCTGTCCATAGAAGCTACTTTTGTTGGCTCCATTAGTGGTTGTTATATACAAGTTTGACTATTTGAAAACTCTTTTTCAGTTAAATTTTAAAGTAAATAATCATTTGACTGAAGTATTAAAGCTATTGATATTTTAAATTATAAAAATCATTTCTTAAAATTCGCGTATAATACAAATACATGTATTAGTAATGCTAATTTATTTAGGTAAACCATATTTTAATTCTGAAGTGCATGAGTTTATTTAGTAAAACGTATATCTCATTTCAGTTCAAGCTTATCTAAGTTTACTTTTAATATCACATGACATGTTCACGTTATTACATTGAATATGTAATAAACTGTATTTACTTTTACCGAGAAAATATTTTTTGACATGTTTGCTTTATAAGAATAAAATGTATATCCAAAACATAATATATGGTCTCTCATATTACACACATTTCTTATATATTTTAATAAATTAAGATGTCTTATGTTTAATACTAAACTATATTCTGATTAATAGTAATGAAATTATAACATGATTTTAGAAATAGTCAGTATATAAATAAATAACAAATAAATAAGTAAATAAATAAAATTTCATAAATTTAAAACATAAAAGGAAAATCTGTACATATTTTCATATATTTTATGGGTTTTATTTACGATAAATCTAAAATAAATTGTTTTGATTATTTAATTTAATGACTACTACTCATTTTTGAATACGATTTAACATGAATTACCAAATAATTTTGTATATACCTTTGTTTTACATACAATATTTATATAATATATAATAACTCCACAAGCGTTTAAATTTTCTAAATAATATTAATTGTCCCCAAAAACAATTCCAACAAAACCTATCAGCTATGGTGTGTACTAGTATCGGTTTGGAATTTGTAAATATTAAAATATTTCAGTGCTAATAATAGTATAACATTATTTTATAATATAATAATACCTAGTCATAGTTATTAAGATAAGTGAAATACTAAACTGTTAAAAGGGGAAAATGGAACAATATAGGTTAAAATGACCTCTGCATTAGGATATGATTATGTTAAAAGAAAATAGTGATTTGGATCAGGTAAAGAAAACCATGACGGATTCAAATAGAAACAAGAATTCCCTGTGAATTGTTAAGTCTGTTCCACTAACTTGAAGTTTGATAAACTACAAATCACAACAAACTCCAACCCATTGGCTGAGACACACGCACATTTAATTTTGTATATAACAAGCTAGTTAGATTACAGTGTATACCAAAAACCAAAAAATTGAAATCTTTGATTATTACATGTTTGTTTAGATTATCAGTATACATTCATACTACTACATGTACAATTATGATAAACCAGAAATGCTTTATTAGGTACAGAATGTAATAGCATATATTAGAAAAATGTTTATTGGGATGTAGAAAATAGAGATAACTAGTAAAATGAGGTTAACACTTTAATTGTTGTTTATTTATTTACCAGAATCTAATTTTTATTATATATCTTTTATATACATTTCTATTTCTGAATATAAAATGAACATACATAGACCTTTTAAATGTTTAAATCTCATTACAAAATGACAATGACTTTGTGTCTGGAATGAAATTATTTTATATCTGTTGCTATTTTTGTCATTAAACAAAATATCTTAAATTGTACAAACCTCTCATAATGTTAATGCATTTATCTAACACATTTAATTGATTACCTTTATATAACTTATCCATTAAATCATAACGTAGGTCGTAGGTCATTATTAATAGCAAAATTCACTGTTAAAATTGCACTATGTTCATCACAAATATTGTGTTCTGAACATATATAATTTACTTTCTATCTCACCATACCTTGTGACGTAATTCGATCATATGGTCTACATGCTCTATTCTACTGTCAGGATGAACACCCTTTTCCCTCCTCTTCGTCAAAAGATTTCTCATTCCGGTGGTAAAATGTCCGGATGAAAAGTGTTGATTTCGCACGTTGTTCGGACTTTGTTGTCATGGAAACGTGACACCATGTTATAAACTGATGCTAGATTTATCACAGACCCAGGACCTTTCAACAACGACGTGAAAAAGGGAGAGAGACATTTTATCAGATCTGGCCTAAGCCCCAGTGTTTTGTAAAGCGACGCAGACGATACGTATTAGAGTATAGCGGGAAGGGTCTGTTCTGTGTGCTCAGGTCAGTGGAGGGTATTAGAGAAATACTGGGTAAGTTTACTGGGTAAACACTACCTTGAAAACCAGACCCATTATTTAGTATTGATGACTAGGAAAAGCTGGTATCACTCCGGAGAGCTTTTCACTGCCGAGTGAATAAAAAAAGACAGATGTATGACAAGGGAAAAGATAACTGGTGAAGAAGACCACGCTCTACGTCTCTGTAAAAAATGTCAGCTTTTAAAATACATGTGTATACGTTTTATTTTACATCAGTTTAAATATGAAAATGGTTGACATAAAATAAAAAATGTTTCTGTGTCCAATACTGTTTGAGGCAATACAGAAAATACAGTACATTTGTGATGCATTTTAAAAATAAATAAATGTTTCTGTGTCCAATACTGTTTGAGGCAATACAGAAAATACAGTACATTTGTGGTATTTTAAGAGATTAGTTTCATACAGCAGTTCATTACGATCACCAGGAACTGAAGCGGACACAAATGTCATGATCAATGGTATTCTACAATGAGCAAATTATCGGAGGATTATGCCTTGACATCCTTAATCTGCAGGTACACCTTTGTATATTGTTCGTCTATTATGGGTATACTTGTTTGTTAAACGAGCTGTTTGACAGTATATATACAATTACATAGTATTCACCACAAAGATGTATTGCTACCTAGCAAAGATGGGTTTGTTAGAATTACAACATAAAGACCTTTAAAGCAATTATGTCACACAACTGTTACATGCAATCAGAATGAAGCCATCTTACTAATATTCAGTATATTTGCAAAAACTACAATGCAGTTTAAGGACACCTTTAATAAAGCTGTGAAAAAAACTAAGAATGCAGTTTTTAATAAACCTGTGAAAAAACCCTTAGAATACAGTTTTTAATAAACCTGTGAAAAAAATGAAAAATACAGTTTTAATAAAACCTTTAGAAAGACGGTTTTGCACATAGATTTGTTTGCTTTCACGGCAAAGAAAAAAACTATTGAACACATGTTATGTTAGTCAACCCAAGCATTGAAATCGACGTTCTTTAAAAAAGAGAAAGCTGACGTTTTGTTTACCGGTTTAATCTGCCTCTGTCATACAAAGCAGTAGGAAACCTGGGCCACCCGACGCAAAATTTGGCACTTTTCTTCACAATAAGAAACTGTCAAGCGACGAAGATAGAAAATTAGCGGTGTTTGCCGGAACTGGGAAAGACAGGTTTTTCTCTGTGCTGTTGAGTGACAGTGCCTAGCCGTCAGCCATTGTGAACAGATTAACTAGATTGATTGATGATTTAGTCGCGATTAATGCTGAAATGATAAGAAGCAATTCTGCCGGTGTGGCCTCACCGCCTGACAGTTCTCTTTAGAACGGTGTGCCGAGAAGCTGACTGCTCCTTCGCTTAATGAACAACGCCATCATGAACAGACCAAGATGCCATCGATTTTAAATTTCTTTTCATGTGCTCTCTTTATTGCGTTAATGATATTATTGTGTGAGCATTGCAATGATTCTTCATAAAGCATTGTGCCAGCGAAGAAATATTGCCGTTCTTGCATTCCTTTCTTTTACTTTTATTGCCACGTTTATTTCGATTTTTGGCAAAGTCAGATTCAATGCCAAATTACACCAGATTGTAAGCTATTTTTAACAGCATGATTTTAAAAAGAATATCTCATGTAATAAAAAGATAAATATTGCCGTTCTTGCATTCCTTCTTTTACTTTTATTGCCACGTTTATTGGCAAAGTCAGATTCAATACCAAATTACACCAGATTGTAAGTTATTTTTAACAGCATGATTTAAAAAATAATATCTCATGCAATAAAAATATCGTATGAAAAATACATATTATTTATATACAAGATTTATTCAGTATATATAATTGTTTTGTTACGGCAAATCATTACTTTCTAAAAGAAAATTGGTTTCACATATATAATGATTTGGCGTAGATTCTTCCATCAGGTTTTTTTCGGAAGTAGCAATAATTCTGTTGTTGAGTTAAACCACATCCCTATTTCTTGTAGTTAACAGTATTGAATAAGTAATAAAAGTGGGGCTATATATAGTCATGTGCATTATGTGTTTCACTGCCTTTTCTTTACACTTCAAGAATAATCCTGGTTTGTGATAAATCCATACAGCAGACTAATAAAATATGTGAATATAAATAGTCAATTAATTTGCAATTTAAGCATAATACAGGCATACGTTTGGCACAGGAGTTGGATCGATCCTTCTCAGTGGACCCATATGCAGTCTGTGCTATTTTCCGTTCCAACCAGTGCTCCAAAATTGGTTTATCAAAGACCGTGGTATGTGCTGTTCTGTGTGGAAAAGTGCATATAAAAGATCCGTTGCTGCTTATCAAAAAGAGTAGCCTATGTTGCGGCAGCGGGTTTCCTCTAAATAAATGTGTCAAAATTATCATATGAATGACGTCCAATAGCTGATGGTAAGATAAAAATTAATGTGTTCCAGTGGCGTCGTCATATAAAACAAACTTTACTTTATTTTTTATTTGTACAGGATTAGAATCCAATAGATATATCAACCAACAATGCAAGAATAATTTTAGTTTAGTATTTCAAATCAATTTAATTCGTCATTTAAAAAATCTCGCCATAACAAAAAACAATGGAAGAAAAACGTTGTCGTGAAAGAGACGACCAACCGCTGAATGTGGAGTTCATGGAAGGGGCAAAAGTCACAATGTTATATTTTTTCTCAAAACACTCTCAAAATAAAGAAAACCTCACACAACTTATAAATATACGCAGGTGTTTGTTTTTCTCAAAATCATCTTACCAAGATAATTAAAAACAGTCGTTGGATCGATCCTTCTCAGTGGACCCATCTGCAGTTTGACTCAACCAGTGCTCCACAACTGGTTCAACAAAGTCCGTGATATATTTGTATGCTGTCCGGTCTATGGGAAAGTGCATATAAAGATCCCTTGCTGCTTACCGAAAAGAGTAGCATATGTGGCGGCAGCGGGTTTCCTCCAAAATGTATCAAAATTATCATATGAATGACGTCCAATAGCCGCTGATAAGATAAAAATCAATGTGCTCTACTGGCGTCGTTAAATAAAACAAACTTTACCAAGGTAAGTACAAACTGTCACTATAGTAAGTAAATACTGTTTTTCTCGACTGTCTTACCGACGTATTTACAATTGCTTTTGAATGACGTATACGTCAATGTTAAACGATGCATGCTAAAGTGTTATTGCTCTAGCTATAAATAATCTATAAATATTTATAAACAAACATACCACAGCACAATTAGAGTATTGAAGTTATTTCGAGTGTTTTGGCATTGTAGTATTTATATACATGTAAATACTAGTATGTCTTGCCGTAGATATATTAAATACAATATATAAAAGTAAAAAAGGATGCTTGAGAGGTGCTTGAACACTTATTTAGTGATTTATTTTAAACTAATTTTAAATTGTTATACCACGGAATAACACCCAATAGCCGATTTTAATTTTGTGCTGGGGTGTCGTTAAACTAGTAATTCAATTCAATTCTGTTTTATATCTTACTATAGAGCATTATTCCATATTGGTGTGTTAATGTGTATAAGTTTTTTTATTGACACATTATTTACATCTGTTTTAGTACAGAAAGTCTCATTATATTATTTAAAATAAGGCAGTGGCGGATCTAGGTGAGGGGCCCGGGTGCCTGGCCCCCTATATTTTGCGATTTTTCTATTTTTTACATTGATAAATATTTTCAGAAACGTTTGGGGCCCCTAGATTTGTCATTGGGGCCCCCCATTAAATGGAATTTCTGGATCCGCCACTGTAAGGTATTGCACCAGAGATATAGTTTCAGTTAATAATGCATCATATCGTAACATCACAGAGCCTTTGTAATACACATGCTATATCAGGGATCAGGAAGTTTGTATTTTAACAAATAATCCTCATTGACGTAGGAGAGCACCCCGCATAAAAGGAGGATTTAACAGAATAAATGTGTATGTTGTGAGTGTGTGTGTGTGGTGTATGTGTTTGGATGTGTATGGGTCTGTATGAATGTGTGTATGTATGTGGTGAGTGTGTGTATAATTATGTGTGTATATGTGTGTGTATAAATGTTTGTATGCATGTATGTATGTATATGTGCAATGTATGTGTGTGTATGTGTATAAAGTGACTGGGTCAACCCAGCTATAGATATAATATGTCAAAACTAGTTTCCCATCAACGAACTTAAAATTCTAAATCCTTGCTACGCAATTGCAAATCATCATCATCATCATCATCATCATCATCATCATCATCATCATACCACCCATAAATCTGATATCGTCATTAATATAAATATATTTCTTTTTCTACATTTGAGGCCATCTCACCAGTATAAAATACATAAAACCAAGTTAGGCCATATTGTAACTATGAAATTACTGAATCTGCCATGGGTAACCAATACTAAATGACAGAGTAATATTTAAAGGCAAACTACGCACTTCATTTAATATAATTGTTTGCTTGAATTCATCAAGGCTATTCAGGATGACACTCAACATGTTGTAAAACAGAATGAATCGTAACAAGAATTAACGTCTTAAAGCCACAAACCATGAGATATAATGCAAGCCATTAGCACCTCAATGACCACAACGTGCCATCAAACGATTCTAAATTACAATAATTGGTAAACTAGTTTAACAAGGGCCACACACTGTCGGAACCGAAACAGTGCAATAAACAATCATTTAGGATTTTTCAACGAAAGATATTAAGGCTAATAACAGTGAAAAGATATGGGGTGATCCATCAGAGGAATCCATCATTCATGTCTTAAACAGTTCTCTTTTCATCGGACACATCAAACACGTCAACACCAGACGATAGAGCTCAGTGAAAGCGAGATGAATACAGAAAGAGACTTTTTATCAAACCCTAAGACGTCGATAAGTCCCAATTCTCTGACAGAAATTTTGTTGCAGAAACATTTGAAGGCTGTGTGAAATATCAATGGGATCTTTTTTGACAAGAACTTTAAACGACGAAACTGTTATCATGTTCAAATTCGTATCTATTAATAATACAACGTCCATGAACAGTTTCATCAAATGAATAGAAATCATTTTACCAAATCCAAAGATCTGAGTAAGGCTCAATTTTTAAAAGAAATTTTGTCTGAGAATAATTTGTAAGATATACGAGAAAGATTTGATGTCACGAAACGAAAAAAAGTCTTTAAAGATCAAACGAAACAATTCACCAAATCAAAATATAGGTCTAACATCAAATGTTGTAAAAGTAAAAGGGCAGCTGTGACAGTACATTATAACAATACATTAATTGTGTTCTGATAAAATTCCTTTCTACATGTTTTAGTCCATTGACATGTTAACAATGTCGTTTCAGCGTGGTTGAAAACACAATTTTACTCCTCATTACGTCCAGTAGGAAGAGGACGACTAGTCTCCCGGTACACAGGCGAACATCGTTTTTTTAAATTTAGAATGGTTTAGTCTATATCTTTACCCCAATAATTCCACCGAACTAATGAGTCACTCCTGCAGAACAACGTAAACCTGTCAATGCTCTAGTTTCCATGAGAAACATGGACTCATCGATGAATATTGCACATGATTTTTAAAGATTACATACAAGTGAGACAATTACCAGGAACAGGACATATTTTAACGTGCTTAAGTCACTAAGCATGTTCTAGCACGCCCATCATGGGCACGACGTCCGACAAGCTGGATCACCTACCCAAGACGGGAGACATTTGCCAAATTAATGGCAAGATTTATTACAAGCCTCGCTAACTAGTTACTGTCAATCATTCGTCAGTACATGACATCAGCACCTTGTAAAAAATTCTCTTGTACTTTGATCTGTATAGATTCAGTTTTTATTAACATAACAGTTTTATCTCTAAAGGCATGCTTAAACACTTCTGGTGATGAAACCACGTAAAAAGTGTTGCTCAGGCCAGATTCTCTTTCGTCCTGGGTATACCGGATGTCGTGCCCCGGAGGAGCGTGTTTGAACACCTATGTGGATCTAAGCACGTAAAAAGTGTTTCCAGTCCAGTCCAGGCTCTCTGACAGAATGAAACGAAATATGCTCGATATGTCTGTTCCATTGACAAATTAATGAATGTTAAACGTTGTCCGATAAACCATCGAACGTCAACATTATTATCTCCACAGTAATTCGATTTTGTTGTTATTTTAAGTGAAATACCTCCAGAAAGCACAACAGAGATCTGAACCTCGCGTATTACTAAGAATACAATAACCAAGCCATTGTCAATTTACACAGCACGCACTCCCTTTTCAAACTTTGTAGAAACATCGGCCTCAAAACCCGGCACGAAAACTAGCTTCTGCACACCACACCTTTCTCAGATCTCTTACCAACCGCACTCAGCCGACCATAACCATAATATCCCATTGACAAAACTTTAAAAAATATGTTTATGACTAATAAATCCTTCAAAAAAGAAAAAAAAGTCTGAAGTTAAATTCCTACCTGAAATTTGCAGTTGTATCCACATCAGTTAAAACACCATGACCATCGCGGAATGCGATTTAAGCTGTTACCACCAATATATAAAGACGACACACACTTGCGAGTATACCTCGCGCGTGTAAACTCACACAACAACATTCTACTACAATGGCTAAGACTGAACTGAAAGAAGGTTTGGGGAATTTATTCACGACTTGACTTCGCGATCGGATTACGAGTCGGAGGTGGTTAAAATTCAGCAGCGGTAGATTAACTAGTTTTTGAGAGAGCATCTCTCTGCCTAATTTTCAACTCAGACAATGGGCTAAAAGTGACTCATGAATAATATAAATATGCGATTAGCCGCACGTTTCCCGATAAAGCGCTCCTCGGAAACCGTTCTCTAATGCTCGAACACTGACAAGAATATAAAAGAAGGAAACACACTGAAGAAATTGCAGTGTCCACAATAATTGCTTTATTAGTCCCCAACCACCCCATCTATGCTTAGCGAATGCTGAGGGAATGCTGACTAGTTCTTCAATGGCCCCACCGTCGACGTTTGTAGTGCGATTGTTACAAGTCAGATGGCAGAGGGCATAACGAAGTTAGCAACCAAATAAAGTCAGAAGCGGACAATACGTGAAACACAATGCGTACTCCATTACACGTCGTATGTCATTTCATGGATGACCACCAGACCACGTCAAATGTGATTCCTCTGACTGCAGTAGACATTGTAGTTTATTCACCTCACTTGCCACTCTCTGTGCTTAACACATGTATTCAAATGATTACTTTACAAACGTTCGTCTTTTCCACGTCCATCATTATACACCAGTGATTATTATGGTAGAAAACATATTTAGCCACGTTCACACTGATTTGTTCTCACCCAAACGATCGTAAATAAAAACAGCCACATATTCTGATCTACAACCAGTGGTTCCATAACTGGTTAACAAAGGCTATGTGCTATCTTGTCTATGGGAAAGTGCATATAAAAGATCCCTTGCTGCTTATGGAAAAAGGTAGCGAGTTTCCTTTCTTCTACTAACATTAATATCTGTCAGCGTGCTTGAACCTTAATTGGATGTAAGCACGAAAATAAATATAACTAACTAACTAACTGACCTACAGTAGGGCGTCCGGAAGACCGGATGTCGTGACCAGGAGGGGCGTGCTTGAACGCTTTTGTGATGCAAACACGTAAAAATATTTCCAGTCCAGACTGACCTACAATACTGACTGACAGACAGACAGAAACAGTTAACGTGCTTGTTACCAGAGGTGTTCACGCACGACGTTATTGTAATTATAACTGTTCACGTATCTATGCACGTCCGCACGTATTCACAGTCTCTCTCACAGGTCAGGTCATGGGGTTTAACGTCTACTTTCAGAACCAGGCTGCTATAGCAGACTACTCTCATGGGCGCAGTTTATGGTATTATCCATTCACCGAATCCGGAACAGAACCCTTATGGTCAGACCATGAGGTTTAACGTCTATGTCCAGAGCCAGGCTGTTATAGCAGACGCCTCTCATAGGCGCAGAATATGGTTTTATCCACCCACAGCGTCTGGGACAAGAAATCACTCTTACTGAACTTCATATCCTTATTAACTACTGCTCCCTAGTTACCTGACAGAGGCGTCTTGACTTGACCTAACACCTGCATAACCGTATCACATAGTTACTCCTCCGTAATTACCTAGCACCAACCCCTGAATAACCGTATCCTTCTCTCTACCTAACTCCTACATAACACTGACTACACCATCACCCCTAATTAACACATTGACTTTATACAGCTTTATTGTCATGTTTAGGGGGAGGATGTGCCAATCTTTTTCATAAACATTCATGTTATCGTCACTGACAGAAACACATATTATAACCATGTTTATTGTCTTTCTATATTTTCTGTTCCAACCAGTGTTCAACAGCTGGTTCATCAAAGGCCGTGGTATGTGATGTCCTGTCTGTGAGAAAATGCATATAAAAATCCATAGCTGCTTATAAAAAAAGAGTAGGCTATATGGTGGTAGCGGATTTTCTTAAAAAGAAATGTCATTGTGTCAAAATGACCATATGAATGACGTTCAATATCTGCTGATAAGATAAAATCAATGTGGACTGGACATTTTTTTAACGTGCCTACATCACTAAATAAGAGTTCAAGCACAATCAATGTGCTCCAATGGCGTCCTTAAATAAGAAACTACATTTTATGGTATTAAGTGTTCAAGCACATTCAATGTGCCCCAATGGCGTCCCTAAAACATAAACGTTACTTTTTATGTTTAGGGGAGGATACGCCAATCTGTTCATAAACATTCAGTATCATCACTGACAGAAACACAAATTATACATGTAACTATGTTTATTGTCTTTACACGCCCACCTAGCAGACGTCTGCGTTTTGTTTCATTTGCAGCGTTAACCTCTGAACAAAATATGATGTGGTGAGATAAATCCTTTAGCTGTAACGTTTAAGAATGACTAACTTGTTCCTTTTCATTAATGGGTCTCCAAGATACATGTTGCCATCACACGGTGACAGTGCTGTACCAAGCCGAGCACAGCTCCACCGTGACCCGTTGCACCCATCTGCTCAACGTGACATCATGCAACGCTTAAACAATTATGATGAACAGCTACGCCTCGTAGTTCAGGCATCTACCCATCTGGCTTGTATGACAGTTTTTTGACAGTTTGGAAAAATGAAATATTTACTGTATGCACCTGTCCACACTCGAATGGGAGCTAAAATCTGTTAAGTATTTGTATTGTAGAGTAATTTTAAACAAATATTTAAAAGTAGAAAAACGACATTTTTAAATGTTCCGCCATGATATAAAAATCAAACTGACAGTTTTTCTCCTAAGGCTATATACATAATTTACAAACGTAATGATAATAATATTCTATTAATGTTATTCAAACGATATAAAAATTAAGCTATCAAATGTTTTACAAGTGGTATGTAAATAATATAAAAATAAAATATCAGGTTTAACTGGTAGAAATTATATTATAGGGTGTGATATAATGTGTATAGGTAGTCAAAATAATGGACAATGCAGATAAAGAAATATAAAAGTAAAGTACGCCTCTAGAGCACACTGATTTTTATCTTATCATCGGCTATTGGACGTCATACATTATTGTAATTTTGACACATTTCCTTTTAGAGGAAACTCGCTGCAGCGACATAGGCTACTCTTTTCGATAGACTCTTTCCCACAGACAGGACAGCACTTACCAAGGCCGTTGTTGAACCAGTTGTAGGGCACAGGTTGGAACGGAAATAAAGGAAGATAAACTTGATGTGCAGTAGTTTATGAACTTTTCACATCGTTATATTTTCTACCTAAGATGTCATGGAACATTTTGTAATCTGTGACTTTATTCATTCCTGTGGAACAAAATATATTACTGTTAACTTACCAACATAATTGTTCACATCAAAACGATGAACACATATATACAAAATCACAACCAGGTAAATTCACTGAATCAATAATTATTTCAGATGATGTCTTGAAACGTCATCTGAATGTCTACCATTGACAATTAATTCTATAAACCTTTCCACAATCGGCCCAGAATGACTTCCAGAAGAGGTCCTGGATCTGCGTGAGGCTGCTCGAAAGGGAGTGTGTTTGGACAGGTTCTGTTAGTAAATACATAATCAACTTTGCATGCCAGTGTCCGAATGACAAGGCATTGCATGCAGCTGGCATAAAGCAAACGTGCAATACCAAAAAATCTGAATTTAAGGTATCAAGCTGCCGCTGGAGAAGAAGGGATAGTTCTTGACCTGAAGGAATCTCGACCATTGGAAAGTTGAATTCATCCTTTTTCGATGTTTCTTTGTTTAGAAATTAGAATTCAATACAACATAACAGCATTTTGGTACTACATGTACTAACATAATGATGGAAGCTCAGAGCTGTGTTGAAATAGGTCACCGGAGTAATGTAAGACCGAGATATGGACACACGGGGACACGATGGAACACTAAACCAAGGTGCCGAGTTAATTTAATAGACGATTCACGTAAACGGATAGTCCACAAATTAAGGTCGTTGCGTGTGCAACCAAACAAAGTAATTGATTGCAATGCATCACGCTAATGGAGAATTGGGCGTCGATTAGTACAAATGTTGGCAGCAATGCTTGTGAAAAAATGTTTCCTTCGTGTATTAACCTTGGTGTAGAACTAGCAGCGAGTTCGTTAGCGCAGATGGCGCGATTTGGTGGAGATAATGTGCTAGCCCGAAAAGACACTTTAGACCTGCCAGGGTAATACACACGCGAAAATCATATCCCACGGTTGAAAATAAAATGAACAAACACTACTGAACCATTAGGAGCGGTGAGCAGACAACATAATTAAATATACCGTTCAATTTTCACAGTAACGAAAAGGCGAGGGAATTTGGGTCAGAGAAGCGCCATCTTCAAAGAGGGTCACTTGAGAGTTTCAAATTATTTCCGTGAACCATGTTTGATTAACTTGTGGTATCTCTGCACCTGATAAAACATCCCACAAAAGGACAGATCTTTGAACGGCGCTTCGCTTTCGTCAGAGGTCACATGGACACCATCGCATTCCGTGTAATTGTATCAAGCTCGGGTAAACTCGTAAAGGCATTAGAAGACAATAAGCGCATAAAATCGGCATCGCGTAGCCAAAACGATAAATTATCAACGTAAAATATAAACCAAATAAAAGTGAAGAGCATGGCTGAAAAGAAATATCCCATTCAAACAAAATGTATAAAAATAGTTCTTTCAAGAACGAAAAAAAGAAAAAGGAAAGAGCATGCATTCTTAGACTCCTAAACGAGAAATACGTCAATAGCTGTACCGTCTCCTAAGTACATATCATATTTATAGAACTATTAAAATAAGTACATGTATACAATCTGCTACATATACACTGTATGTAAGCAAATATGCAAACAGCTGTAGTCTTATTTTATTTACGAAATATGCAAATAAGTGAACGTCTCCTAAATAAAAATTATATCTGGTCTCTATAATACACATTTTATGTATTGAAATATGCAAATAATTGTACGGCCTCCTAAATAAAAATCATATCTAGTCTCTAAAATACACATTTTGTGTATCAAAATATGAAAATAATTGTACGTTTCCTAAATAAAACTCATATGTAGTCTCTTAAATACACATTGTATGTACTGAAATATGCAAATAAATCTGTGGTCGGCTAAATAAAAAGCATATGTAACCTATTACACATTTTATGTCGCAAAATAAATAAGTAACTATAGTTTTATAAATACGCATCCTGTGTACCGAAATATGCAAATAACTGTGTGGTCTCCTAAACGCACAATCCAGTGTAGCATGTTCTCTGTTGTGAATTTCATCAGTCCTATTATCACCACGACTTTAATTTAGTCTCTCATTACTTCTAACCAACCACGTTGTCTGCTTCGTTTAACACGGTGGATTAAATTGTAGATGATGATAATTTGCAACTAAAACAGGATGAAGGTAATTATAAGAAATTATTTGAAACTGAACCCGTACTACAGAGTCAGTTTGTTTACGCTACAGTGTCATGATGCGTTAATTTGTTATGCTTATTTTCATGCTTGCGTCCAATTAAGTTTTAAGCACGCTGTTATGGGCTCAGGTTCAGAAAATCAGGAAGAGATATTTTATATGCACTTTCCAATAGACAGGATAGCATAGAAATTGGTCTTTATTAAACCAGTCATGGAACAACTGATCGGTAATGTTTGTTTTATTTAACAACGCCACTAAACACATTGATTTTTTTTATCATATCAGCGGCTATTGAAAGTTATTCATATGGTAATTTTAACACATTTCTGTTAGAGGAAACCCGCTGCCGCCACATAGGGTACTCTTTTTTGATAAGCAGAAAGGTACCTTTTATATGCATTTTACCACATACAGGACAGCATATACAACAGTGTGATGAACCAGTTGTGGAGCACTACTGGAATGGAAAATAGCCGAAATTGCAGATGGGTCTATGAGAAGGATCGATCCGACGACCGACCCCTTCAAAGGAGGGAACGCTACCGAATGAGCTACATCTCGCTCCAGTCATGGAACAACTGATCAGTGTAAGTTGTTACACCTTCCCGCTGACCCGTGTGAAACACTTACTCTGGATTGGAGCTGATGCCTCGACTAAGTTTTGATCTCAATATAGTATTGCATCGTGTACTATAAATGTTTTCATCTTTTTTCTCTTTCAGCGTCTGCTATAACAGCCTGGCTCTGAACGTTAAACTATTTATCCTATCCTTCTCTTTCAGTGGCAATTCTCTCTTGATAATTGTTGGTGTTCTGAATATCGGCACATTTTGGATCACTAAGTTCGCTGTAAATAATAGATATTCCTATAAATTATGTGCTATGTATATGTCACAGGATAAATGCCAATCCATGAGAAGAATAGTCAATTCTACTAGAACAAGCCCCAATTTGAGTTTATATTAGTAGAAAACCCAATCCTTAGTTTTACTGAGTATTAGGTTTTATCCAAGGAGAAATGCCAATTTGAGTTTGTGCTCTGGCAGACTCCAATCCCTGTTTTTACTGCCAAAATTGGACTTTCTACTAGGAGAAATACCAATCAGAGTGTTATTGTGCCAGACAAACAAGGATGAAACTATGCATAGCATGAATGTTTGAAAATATCATGATCAATACTTCACCTTGTGAATGCATTTTGACATTTAACATTTAAAATAAAAACAAAAGATAAAATAAATACTACTATACATTAGTAAAGATTGTTTTATTCAATATTAAGAGTGCTGGAAAATGAAAATTTAAACACAAATTTCATACAAATACAAAAACGTTATTCAAAATCAATATATAGTGAACGAATAAAGAATACATGCATCTTAATTTAAAGCATTCTTGAAACCATTCCTCTAATCATGCATGTCTACTGTGTGAAAAGACAAATGATTCTATAGCCAGTTCGTACTAATTCGAGACAGCGTACCCGCCTTTGAAGCGGTCGGTCGTCGGATCGATCCTTCTCAGTAGACCCAGCTGCATTTTGGGCTATAATCCGTTACAACCAGTGGTTCACAACTGGTTCATCAAAGGCCGTGGTATG
>JAUTWP010209772.1:0-15878 GCA_033042655.1 Cyathermia naticoides | reverse complement strand
TTATAAAAAAAATAAACATAGAATTATGAAAAAAGAAACCAAAACAAACAGTAACAAGACTGACGGCTATACAGTGTTATGTGTAGCGTATGAAAAAGTATTAGATTTATTCGTTTCTACTAATGTATTTAGAGACTGGATGATGCAACCTTTTGTAATAGGGAACGAAATATTAGCAACTAATTCAAATGCTATTATAAAATTACCATTACAAACAGAGTGTAATCTTAGAGGTGAATTGCCAAAAGATAAAAACCCTAATGGCATATTATCAGTTATTCCAAAAGAAGAAAACGCTAACGTTTTGTTGCAAGTGCCTTATTTAAAAACCATTTTAAGTAAAGTTGAAAAGATTGATGAATATACAAATGCCTTAAATAATAAAAAATGTCCTGAATGCGAGGGTGAAGGTGTAGTAGACTGGGAATACGGAAGCCACTCAAAAGAGTGTGATTGCCCTGTCTGTGATGGTGAAGGATATATCGAAGAAAAAAACCTTATAAAGACTGGAAATAAGATATTTAATGAAAATGATGTAATTGAAATAATACATTTTAGTTTTAGCTTGACAAATATTGAAAAACTAATTGTTACTGCTGATTTGTTAAATCAAAAAAAGATAAAATTAGTAACACAATTACCAAACGGAACTAATAAATTTATAATTGGTGATGCAGTTGTTGTTATTATGAGTATGAATCCATCAGAAAAATACAACGTAGTGCATAGTTTTTAGTTACATATAACGGCTCGGCTATGCCACGTAAGGCATAAATAGAAAACAAACTTTAAATTAATAACAAAACTATGCAGATACAGACTACACTTCGATTAAGCAAAAACGCCTTATGGGGTATAGATTGTGTTAGCTTTTCGTTTTTTAGAATTATAGATTAATGAAAAAGATACACATAAATAACGATGATAATTATGCAACTCCACCAGAATTGTATAACGAACTTAATAAACGATTTAATTTTGATTTTGATCCTTGCCCTTACAATGATGGCGAAATAAAAGTTGATGGATTAAAAATTGAATGGGGCAAATCGAACTTTATAAACCCACCTTACAGCAGAAAGCTAAAAGAAGCGTTTATAAAAAAAGGCATTGAAGAAAGCAAAAAAGGTAAAGTTTGCGTTTTTTTAATACCTGTATCAACATCAACAAACATATTTCACGACTATATTAAACCAAATGCAACATCAATAGAATTTGTAAGAGGTAGAATTAAATTTGGAAAAATAGATAAACAAGGCAATTTTTATTTACCATTAAATAAATACGGAAAAACACAAAGTGGCACAAAAGACAGTATGATCGTAGTCTTTGGTAAATGAAAGCTAACAATTGTATACCCACACCAAAAACCGACAATCCCAACCTAACACCTTAAAAATGAGCCAAAAAACTGTCTATACCATTTACCGATTCAGCGGCATTAATTACCTAGTCTATACCGATGACAATAAGTGGTATTGGACAGAAGGTTTTGGACTCAAGCAAAAAACAGTAAGATATAAAAACGGCAGGAACGGCTTATATCTAAAAAACAAATTTGTAAGCATCAAAAAGCTACGCAAACTAGCCTATCCGCACCGCGAATTATTAATAGAGAAAATAACCGACAAACTACCATTCTAATGATCTTTACATACAAGCAGCAACTTAAAATACTCAAAGCAAACGGCTACACCGTTAAGCAAGAGCAGCGCGAGTTCTACGACGAAAATTACAGAGAAACATTCAAAGGTAAAGTGTTACAACTCTATGATGCCGATGGCAACAAAATACCCTACGATTTTGACAACAACAAATACGACGCACAATTCAACGAAACATTTAGCGAAGTAATGACTAACTTATTACTATCAATATCAAAACAAAAGTTATGAGCAATAAAACCACCATCAAAAAAATACACGCCCACGCCTACCGGGTAAACGGTCATTTAATTGAGCAAAATATCCATAACGGAAAGTGGTATGCCAAAGAAGAAATTAGCATTACGTCGCTGTTTAACTTTTACAAATTTCTTAAATACGGCGCAATGGACCAAAACAAACTCGAAGCCAAACGCCAAGAATTAACAATGCAAAAAAAGCAACTGTTAAACAAAATTATAACAATGCAGCAAAACAACGCCGATGCAATGCTAATCCAACTAAACGAAATTAGACTAAGCACAATCATCGAAGAATTAATAAACATAAGCTACAATGTAGCTGTATATAAATAACTAAAAACTTAAAACATTATGAAACAAGAACAAATACCCTACGACCAAATTATAGCCTTAGGCTTTTCCGAAAAAAAACTAAACGATAGCGTATATTTTAACGAATACGGCTTTGATTATACACTAATAACCAAACGCCTAACCAAAAAAATATATATCGAATGGGCAAAAGAAAAACGCACCTGCAAAATAGTGAGAATAGACAATCGTAGAGAGTGTAACATCAAAGGACAATTACCTATTATGAATTTAGCACAGCTAAAAAGTATTATCAACTTCTTTACTGATGAGACATAAAAAAAATGATAGCAACGTTTAAAAACTTGGCGCTTATAGCCAACACCCAACACCCAACAGCTAATAGCCAACTAAACAAACGGAACAAAGTTCCACAACAAACCCCGCAATCCCACTTACTTTTGGTGTAAAATCAAATGTAAGTGGGATTATTATCTTCATTAGGAATAACATTCGGCAGTAAAAAAGAAACTGCCATAAACACGCCAACCTATGTAACCTTAGGTGGCGGTGCCGTATCAGTAAACCAAAGCACCGTACTAACATTATCAGCCGTATTTAACGCCCTCGATATAATTAGTAACGATATTGCATTGCTGCCAAAGTCCGTATATCAAAAAACAGACAAAGGCAGGATCAAACAATCGGCGCATCCGGTAAACTATCTAATTAGTAAGCAGCCCAACAACTTAATGACAGCATTTTCTTTTCACAAGGCATTAATGCTATCAGCCCTTTATCGTGGTAACGGCGTTGCAATTATACATCGCAACAAATCGGGTTATCCCGAATCGCTCGAACTGGTAACATCACCGGTAGTTGTCATTAAGCACGAAGGAAATTTATACTACAAAATAGACGATGCCACCTATCACAGTTCATCAATCATACATATACCCGGCTTTTCATTTAACGGAATAACCGGAAAAGGTTTTATCGAATATGCTGCCGAAAGCCTAGGTGTGCCACTAAATGCACAACACTTTGCAGGCGATTATTATTCAGGCAAAGCACAAGGTATTGGTATTGTCGAATCTGATAAGCATGTCAAATCTGAACAAAAAAAACAATTAGAATCTGCAATATCAAACTCTTTAAACGCCGTTAGCAAATGGCGTGTACCTGTGCTTGATGACGGAATGAAATTCAAGCAAATAAAACTAACAGCCGAAGAAGTAAAGTTTGTCGATTCTGCCAAATTCGGAATAGAAGAAGTAGCACGATGGCTAAACATTGCCACCGTCAAAATCAAATCTTTGTCCGATGCTTCTTACAATAATATCGAAACACTTTCAAATATCCATATACAAGACACTATGATGCCTTGGGTAGTGAAAATGGAACAAGAATATAATATCAAACTATTTGCACGTCCCGAAATTGACAACGGAATATATACAAGATTCAATGTAAATAGTCTGTTACGAAGTAGCATAAAAGACCGCGCCGAATATTACAGCAAAATGGCATTCAATGGTATTTATACACGTGACGAAATACGCGAGTTAGAAGATAAAGACAAAATAGGTGGTGTATTATCTGAGCCTTTAACCCCGGTAAATACGCAAACCCCTCAACAAATTCAAGTAAAAATTGACCAAGCAAAAAAATTAATTAGCGATGGAAAAAAATAAAAAATTAGACATTTCATTAAATGTCCGTACAACAGTTAGCGACGATTCACGCGAAGTAACATTTGTCATATCAACCAACACGGTCGATAGTCATCGTAGTATAATCCCTATCGATGCTTGGCGACTCGAACGCTATTTAAAAAACCCGATCGTCACTTACGGACATAGCATCCGTAGCGATAACCCCGACTTAATTGTCGGTACATCAACTATCGAAGTAAAAGAAAATGAACTAATTGGCAAAGTAACATTTGAGCCAAAAGAAATAAACCCGGTAGCCGAAAAAGTTTTCCAAAAAATAAAAGCAGGAACGCTACGAATGGCGTCCGTAGGCTTTATGCCGTTAGATTGGCATTTTGGCAACAAAGAAAAAGGCGAAGACGAAAACATTCTTTATTTCGATAAAGTAGAGTTGATTGAATGGTCCATAGTTCCCGTAGGAAGTAACCCTGATGCGCATAAGCGTATGGGCGAATTTATAACCGAATGTAAAGCAAATTGTAACATAAACAAGTCTGATAATAATCCCGATGGAAATAATTACAGACCACGTTTCTATGCAAATTTAGCTGCAATCATAAAAAGAAAATATTAATTAAAAATTACAATTCAAGATGAAAAAACTTATTGAATTACAACAAGAGCGTAAAGCTAAAATCGATAGCCAAATGGCATTGATAGCAAAAACCGAAACCGAAAAACGCGATTTTTCTGATGATGAACAAACAAGTTTTGACACATTAGAAAAAGACATAGCAGACCTTGCCGTCGAAATTAGCCGCGCCGAAAAACGTGAAAATGCTAAAACAAGAGCTGCCGAATTAAACGGCGAAGAAATTCACAATCCTAAAAAAGAAGAGCGCCAAGAGCCGTTCTCTATCATCCGTGCAATTAATGCAGCAGGTGGCGGCAAAATGTCTGACAGCTTAAAAGCGGTGCACGAAAAAGGTGTAAAAGAATTGCAAACTATTGGCAAATCAGCCGGAAGAACAGGGTTTGTTATTCCTTCTGACTATATGCGTTCTATTTCCGTAGGTGGTGATGGTGGCACAAAAGGTGGTGAGTTGGTCGATACTACTCATAAAATTGTTGATGGTTTATTCCCAAAATTAACCGTTGAGCAAATGGGTGCAAGTGTATTAACAGGCTTGCAAGGCGATTTAAAATTGATTAGTGGTTCAGAAGCATCATTCAGTTGGGTTGCCGAAAATGGCGCAGGGTCAGAAACTGATATGACCTTTGATGGTCCTACATTGAAACCTAAAACTTTACGTGGTAAAGTATTGATTGGTACACAATGGCTCGAACAAACATCGCCTGATGCCGAAGCCGAAGTAATGAAAATTATTCGTCGTGCAATTTCTAACGCATTTATGACTGCAATTATAAATGGTGATGGTGTTTTAGCGCCAAAAGGAATTTTAAACAATGCCGATGTAACAGTTAAGACAACTGCTACACCAAATTGGGCGTCTGTTGTCGAATTAGAATCTGCAATCGAAGCAGACAACGTTGACGATGCAGGTACATTAAATTACTTAATGCGTCCTGAATTGAAAGGAAAATACAAAACAACCAGTAAAGATGGCGGTTCAGGCATCTTCGTAATCGAAGGTAAAGAGTTGAATGGCTACGGCTACAAATCTTCAACTTTTGTGCCAAAATTAAACGATGGTTCAAATGACACATTCCCATTAATTTTTGGTGACTGGTCAGAATTATACATCGGACAATGGGGTGGTGTAAAATTACTTGTTGATCCTTATACAAGTGCCGACAATGGCAAAGTTGCCGTTCGTATCGAAATGTTTGCCGATGTACAAATCGCCAATCCAAAAGCATTTGCAATTAATAAATCTTTGACTTTGTCATAAGACTTATCTGTGTGTGTATATCCTGTCACGGTTGCTTAGGCGCTGTGGCAGGTTTATAAAAAATTAATAACCATAAAATTAAAAAAGATGGCAAAAATAAAAGTAAAAATAACCGGTGCTGTAAGTGCATCGCCATTTCTGTTGACATACCATATTGGTGACGAAGTCGACATCGAAAAGAAATTAGCCGAATCGCTAATAGAAGCAGGCGTGGCAGAATATGCCAACGCGCAAAAAGCCGTAGCAAGTAAATGTGCAAAAGACATTGAAAAAGCCGTAGCAACTGCAACCGAAGAATACAAGCAAGACATCCTTAAAAAAGATGAAACTATTGAAAAGTTACAAGTTAAGGTAACAGAAGTAACTGCACATAACGAAAGTAAAGATGCAGAAATTGAAAAACTAAAAGAAACTGTTACTGGTTTAGATGAAGCTGTAAAGGTTAAATCTGACAATGTTGCAGAACTTGAATCTGTACTTGAAGCAAAAGATACAGAAATTAACGAGTTAAAAGCCGAAGTGTTAGCATTAGGCGAAAAACTCGAAGACACGAAAACTGCAAAGCCAGTTAAAAAAGAAGTCAAACCAACCAATGGCAAAGCTAACAGCTAATAGCTAACAGCCAAAAGCTAAAAAAGAAAATCAATGAAAAAAATATATTTAATCATCATAGGAATAGCCATCGCCTTAACGGCTTATGCAATTCCTCTAAATCAAAAAGATATGGGACGTTTATTTGACCAAGGTATCAAACCCGATGCAACTTACCCGGTAAGTATTGAGCAAGCAAAAGCACAGTTAAAGTTAGAAGTGTCCGACACTTCCGAAAACCAACTGTTGCAAGATTATATCGAATCTGCTACCGACGAAGCCGAAAGGTATATCGATACCGATATCGTCACGCATCAGTACAAGTTAGAATGTACCGAGTGGATCAATAATCTAAAATTCGCAAAACAACCTGTCAAAGCAATAACAAAGATAGAATACGTTGACAGCAACGGCGATACCCAAACTTTACCAAGCGACAAATACGAACTATTGCCGTCCGAAGACAATCCAAAGGATATGCAAGTCTATTATAAAGATTTTAGCGAATTGCCTACGGTCGATACAAGCATCCGGGCAGTTACTATTTACTTTGAAACAGGAATGGAAAAAGTACCCAAAGGAATAAGCCAAGCAATCAAAAGAATACTTACAAGCTATTATGATAATCGTGGCGATATAGTAGAACGATTGCCAAAGGCTTCTGAAAATTTGTTACGCAAATACAGAAAATACGCGTAAATGAAAAAGGTAATAGACGTAGGGCAACTAAATGAGCGCATCAACATCAAGCGCCAACATTATCAAACAGACACTACCGGTAGTCCGGTAGAAAAATCGGTGCCTATTCTTACACAAGCGTGGGCAAAAGTAGATGATGTTTCGGGGCTCGAAGATGAAGACAACGGTCGTGTTGTATCTGTGGCTATTACCAAATTTACAGTACGGTATAACGCCGAATTGTTACACGATTATAAGAATCTGATAATATGTTACAACGCCAATGAGTACAATGTACATTACATTAAACAATTAGGTCGTAAAACATACATCGAATTGAAGGCAATTATACGCGAATAATGGGCAAAGAGTTAATCGAAATAGAAGGATTTGACGAGCTGACACGCAAGTTAAAGCTGTTACCCGACAAGGTAAAGAAAAAACATATCCTTTCTATACTTCGCAAACAAGCGCGCCCTTATGTGCGTACCGGACAAAAATCTGAGCTCGTGCCAAAAAGCACAAAGCCCCACGCAATAAGTGGCAAGCGAACGCATAAGGTAATACAACCCGGGACACTGCGTAAAAGTATTGGAACAATAACAGGACGTAAAGGTCGCGCAAAAACAAATCCTACTATATATGTAGGACCACGCGCCAAAGGAAACCACGACGGTTGGTATGGTCATTTTGTAGATCAAGGAACAAAAAACGGTATAAAAGCCCACAATTATATGCGACAAATATATGCCACCCAATCGGGAATGGACGATAAAACAGCCGATGCTGTGGCACGTCACATTCAAAAAGTAATAACAAAGATAAGCTAAACAATGAAAGAGTTATCAAATATTATTTACAAAATGTTAGTCGATGCAAATATTAATTTTATCGGCAAACGCATTTATCCGATAGTGGCAAATAGTGGTGCCAAGTTTCCTTTTATAGTTTATAAAGTAAACATAGCCGAAAGGGTAACTAAATCGCCACCTGTTTATCGTTACAACGTGGCAATAACAGTCTTTACAAAAGACTACACAACAACGCTCGACACAATGGAAACTATTATCAGCGACATCTTACCATCGGTTAATTACGAAGGAACAAATTATCGTTTCAATATCGTAAACACCGATGTAAACTTTGACCACGATGATGAAATATTCGTGGGTGAAATCATTAGTAAAATCATTAAAAAATAATAAAATGGCAGAATTTTATGAGGGCTCAGCCCTAAGATTAACAATAGGAACTAAAACTATTTTACACGAAACCGATTGTAAACTCGATTTAAAACGAGATATGAAAAGCATCGGATCAAAAGATGTAGATGGTGAATTAGTAATACCCGGAAAGAAATCATTTTCTATATCCGGAAGTGCAATCGCAATGAAAGGCGATGGTACAAAAGAAGAAATTGACACTATACTAGCCGCGTATGATAACGGTACAGAGTTAGATATAACATTAGCCGATGGTGTTTCAGGACACGTATTAGTAAGTGGTAAAGGCTATATCGAAAGTGTTGGTGTACCGGCAGACGACGAAGAAACCGTAAAATACGATTTTAGTATCGTGGGCAACGGTGCTGCAACAATTGGAACTACAACGTAGTATTTTTCATATATTTTAGGTTTATTAATAAGGCTGTGCTATTGTAGTACAGTCTTTTTTTTATTATGGAACAAAGTTCCACTCATAACCTAAACAACCTACATATATTTGTGCAAAGGTTTTAATTAAGTCATAATTAATTTGTTTTATTTTAGTTAGCAAAAAGCAGTACGGCAACGTACTGCTTTTTTTAGCTAACAGCCAACAGCCAACAGCTAATCGCTGTTGAAACAAACGGAACAAAGTTCCACACTCACCCCACGTACATCAGCTATTTTTATACAAATATTTAAAACTAAAAATAAAATTATGTACACACTAAAATTACAAAACAAAGAATACAAAGTATCAGGGTTTAGTTACTTGGTTATGCGACAATTAGCGCGCGTTTGGGAACTAGACACGATCACGCAAGTAGAAAAGAAATTACAAGAAATATTCAAAGGCGTTGACAAAATGTCTTTTAAAGCATTTGATGGGTTTGGGCAAATAGTTAAGGCGATAATTGTAGCAGAAAACACAGATTTTGATGTATCTGTTGACGTAATAGTTAACGAGTTAATGACCGATGACAGTTTCCGTACAGAAATAGAATACATCATTACGGATAGTATGCAGGCAATGCAAAAAAAAAACACCCAACAGCCAACAGCCAAAAGCCAAAAGCACAAGAAGTAACCTTTGACAGTTTAGAGCAGTTGGCGTGTGGTCAAATGGGTTTGTCAGTTAAATACTTTTATTCGCTTACCCCACGCCAATTTGCCAATATAGTTGAAGGATATAATATAAAAGAAGAAGAAAAAATAAAACGCCAATACGAAACAACACGTATGATAATGTACGCAAGTTTAGTGCCTTGGCAAAAAATAAAAGTTGAAGATGTTATAACATTCCCTTGGGACAAAAGCCAACAGTCAAAAGCCAAAAGCCAACAGCCTAAGAAAAGGAAATACAAAACAAAACAACAGTTAGAAAAATTGATTAACCAAAATAACACCTAGTGGCATTAGCAAGTATAAATATAAAATTTACCACCGACCTTAAAGGCTTTTCTACCGGGATGCAAAACGCATCACGTAGTATTAACAAAATGGGGCGCGATATGAAAAAGATGGGCAAAAGTATGTCCAAATATCTTACTGCGCCTATTGTTGGTATGGGTGTTATGTCAGTTAAAACCTTTGCCGATTTTGAACAATCAATGGCAAAAGTTAAGGCAGTGTCAGGTGCTACGGCGACGCAGTTTAAAGCGCTGACCGATAACGCAAAAAAGCTAGGTGCTTCAACGCGTTATACAGCTTCCGAAGTGTCAAATTTACAACTTAACTATTCCAAGTTAGGTTTTTCAGCCGAAGAAATTGAAAAGGTTACAGGTGCTACATTAGACTTAGCCTTGGCAACCGGTGAAGATTTAGCTACTTCGGCAACCGTAGCAGCATCAACATTACGTGGTTTTGGTTTAGAAGCATCGCAAATGAATGAAGTGGTCGATGTTATGGCAAAGTCTTTTTCTTCTTCTGCCTTAGACTTGGAAAAATTTAAAACGGCAATGGGTGTATTGGCACCGGTTGCAAAAAATGCAGGTGTATCATTACAACAAGCAACCGGGTATTTGTCTATATTGGTAGATCGTGGTGTTGATGCGTCAACAGCAGGTACCGGATTGCGAAATATGTTTTTAAACTTAGCGCGGTCAGGTATGACACTTGACGAAGCTATGGCAAAAATAAATAACTCTACTAATAAAAATGCTGTTGCCTTACAATTGTTTGGTAAACGTGGTGCTACGGTAGCAACTATTATGGCAGAAAATGCCACAGAAGCAAATAGCTTAGCGCAATCTTATTACAATTCGGCAGGTGCTGCCAAAGCAATGGCAGGCATTATGGATAACACCTTGCAAGGATCGTTATTCAAATTAAAATCGGCATTTGAAGGTGTAATGATTGAGATTGGAGAAAATCTAAAACCATTAATAGAATCATTGGCGGGTTATCTGTCCGATTTAGCTAAGAAATTTCAGCAACTATCACCCGACGTTAAACGTGTGGCTATTGCTGTGGCAGGCATTGCTGCTGCCGTAGGTCCTTTGTTGGTTATTTCGGGTACTATTTTACCTGCAATGTTATCAGGTTTTAGTTTATTAGCGGGTCCCGTTGGGTTAATTGTGGCGGGAGTCGGTGCTTTAACTTATGCAGTTATAAAATATTTCCCGGAAGTAAAAAAGAAAATAATCGAGGTGACTAATTATTTTATCGATTTATACAACGAAAGTGCCGCGGTGCGTATTGGTGTTGAATTTATAAAATTTGCTTTTAAAGCCACTTGGGAATTTTTAAAAATGGGTTTAAAAAATCTGATAGCATTATTTAAGGGATTTGGACAAGTAATAAAGGGTGTATTTACACTCGATTGGGATTTAATGAAAAAAGGTTTTACAGACTATACGTCGTCTGTAAAAGCAAATATGAAAGTGTTTGCAAAATCTGTCAGTAATGATTTTGAAAAAGCTCTAAAAAATGTACAGCATAAAAAAATAATGCTAGTGCCCGAATATGACTTTTCAAAAGCAATGGCAGGTATAATGCACAAAGATAAGCCTAAGGTTGGCGCAGATGTGGTTGTTGATCCCGACCAGATTATTAAAGAAATACAAGATAAAACAAAACCGCCTAAACAACCTGTGGTATCTGCAAGCCAAGGTGGACATCGTAATAAACGTGTTGAAGGTATTGAGGTTGGTAACCTGCAAGGTGTTGTTATAGGTGCGCGTAAAATGGTAGCAGAATTGAAACCTATATTAAAGGAATCTAATCAAATGATGATTGATTGGTCAAACGAAATGACCAGTGCAATACAAGGTGCTGCAAGTAACTTTGCAATTGGCTTAGGCGAAATGCTAGGTGATTTTATGAGTGGTAACGCTAGTTTTGCAGAAATAGGTGGTTTAATGATTAACAGCATTGTCGGATTGTTAAAGTCGCTAGGTGAAGCGGCTATTAAAATAGGTACAGGTATGATAGCTGTTAAGGCAGCATTTGCTAATCCTTTTGCTGCAATAGCAGCAGGTGTGGCAATGATTGCTATGAGCTCATTAATGGAAAGCGCTTTTACACAATCACGCCCAATGGCAGACGGTGGTATAGCCTATACACCAACCCACGCATTAATTGGTGAATATGCCAATGCACGTCGTGATCCCGAAGTAGTAGCACCATTAAGTAAACTTAAAAATATGTTAGGTGGCATTGGTGGTACGCAGTCGCTTATGTTGGCAGGTGAATTTAAATTACGTGGTCAAGATATGGTCTTGGCAATTGATAGAGAAAATAAACGTCAAAACCGTACACGAGGATAATGGCAGTTAGCGATGTAAACATAGAATTTTTTAGTTTAAAAATAATAAACATAGCAACAGGTACCGAAGTGGTATATGATGCAGTTGATTATGATGCTGTTATACTCAATTATAATGGTGGCGACGATAAATATGGTACTATGGTGCCGTCAGAGTTGCAATTTTCGTTAATTGATAAGTCTGCTACCGATAATAGATATAAATTTATTACGGACCATATAAATGAGTATATGGTCGAGTTGGTTGTGGTAGACAATAGCGGTGTTATTTCGTCAAATTTTACATTGTGGCGTGGCTTTTTGGTAGCGTCAGAATATGCCGAACCAATAACCGGTATTAATGCCGTAGTGCAATTCACCGCTATTGATGGTTTAGCAACTTTGAATGAAAAATATTTATCAAACTATAACCGTCATGTAACGGTGTTTGCATTGTTGCAAGAGCTTATTAATTTAACCGGGTTAATATATCCCTTACAAATTGCCCCTGCCATAATTAACCAAAACAAAGCGTGGGCAGATATTGAAATTAATTTACAAAAATTCGACGGACAAAACGCGTATGATATCCTTAACGAAATACTTACAGCAATGATGTTGCAAGTGTATTTTGAGCACGATATATGGCATTTTGAAGGGTGGAATGTTAGGCAAAGTATTGCAACAGCTGTATTTAATATTGACACCGCAGGTGCTATAACTACATCTACACGTACATTAACCGAGCGTGTTAGCAAATACACACCCGATCCAATGGTGCGTATAAATTACCCGTTAAAAAATATTAAGGTAACTGCCTTGCAAACTGATAGAGATATTAAGGATTTAAGTAATTATAAAGACTATCCTTATGCTTACTCAAACCAACGCATCAAAATTATGTCGCCTACTTGGTGGGGACATAACGTGCAAGTGTACGGTGTAACGCCGGGAGGTAATGAAAATTATAGAATTATTTCGCCTATTGATATAATAGATGAATCGCATTATGTTTTTTATAATTTATATGTCGAAAAAGGAACAGAGTTGAAAATTAAAGGTAAGTTTAGTAGTATAAATGGACATTCATTAGATTTATCGTCTGATTTACGTTACAAATTTAAATTAAATAGTGAGGTGGTGCAAGCGAATTATAATACGTCCGAAGGTTATGTGGCGTTGTATTTTGATACGGAACAAACTATTCATTTTAAAGATGCTACTGCAACAATAGATTATAATTTTGTGGCTTATAAAAACGGTTATTTCCAACTGTATATAATGGTTGCAAAACAAATGTATATTGATAGTTTTGATATTGAAGTGACTGATCCGGCACAAGAAGTGTTGGTCGAAAATAATCCGTTAGGCTATGACAACGAAACGGAATTAGCTATATACCCTGATGTGCGTAATATTTCAAAATCTTTTATTTTGGCAGATGTGCATACTCACGACGAGCACGTTAATGTAAATGCAAATATATATTACAAGCGTATTGTCGATGGGCAAAACTATTTATTTGTTAATGCCATAGATGCTAATTACATTTTGCAATATATAGATCGTGTTACTTGGAATGGCGCATCGGTAAATATTAAAGATGTGGTATTTAATTATTTGGGTGGTGAAAGTATTGCCGTTGTAGTTGCCGATTTGGCTATTGACAATACGTATCCGTTAGTGGTTGACACTGTTAGTCCTTCCAACGTATTAAGCGCGCGTGATGAATATTATAATTGGTACGATAATTATTATGGAATTGGTCATTTTGCATACTTCGATATTTATGCCGACATTTTAAAACGTTTGCGCAAAAATGAATTTAAAATAATTGATACCGTTATGTATGATGTTATTTTAATGACAGATTTACTGCATATCCGTTATGATGGCATCAGAAAATATCGTGCATCAAATATCAGTATTAATTTATTAGCCAAACAATCTACGGTGTTGTTACACGAACTGGCTTATAATGTAGACAGCGTTACCGCCCGGCCACCGTATATAATTACACAAACACCTGTAATATTACCCGAAGCCGATGATGCTACAACAATAGTAGCTGAAATAGTTGATGTTGATAGCGCTGTTGGTACTATTAATTGGACTGAGTTGGTTGGATCAGGTAGCACAATTGCATCGCCAAATGATGCTGTTACCGATGTTGAAAATTTAACCGACGATTATTATAAATATAGGATAGAAGTTGAAGATGCTGTAACAGGGTATGCCGAATATGCTTATGTTGAAGTAATCAGACAAAAAACCCACAGCTTTATATTAACCGAAATATTTCACGACGATACAATCCGTTGTGAAGAAACTTGGCGCTATCGTTTAGATATTTCGCCAATACTACCCGATGATATGATTATGTTGGTTGATATAAGAGTAAGCGTAACCGGGTATGGATATGAAAAAGTGTATAAAAATGGCGTGCTTATATTAGATACTAATGACAGTTCATTGCCTACGGTATTGCGCGTAAGTGTAACAGTGCAAGATATAATTGAAGTGTTATTTGTTGATCATGATTATGATAATACAAGCACAGGTGATTGTGATTATGAAAGTTACGACGCCGATTTTGAAGTGCAAAGAGTTGATATAATTAGAGGTGTTGGGCTTGTAAGTGGCGTTCCTTATCTCTATAATAAATATGTGTAAAATGAATAAAAGAAATCTAAATTTAAAAGTAGGCACCGATTTTTCCTTTGCTTTTCGTTTCCGAGACAAAGAAACAAACGCATTAAAGGATCTAACAGGTTACACCGGACGGATGTCAATTAAAGACAAATACAACGGTGCTGTAATTGCTACGGCAAATGTAACTATTGATGTAGCTACTAATATAATTACGGCAAAAATACCAAATGCCACAACGGCAAATATGCCTACCGGTATAGCGGTGTATGATATTGATGTTACTAATGCAGCAGGTGCTATTACCACCGTATTTTATGGTGAAATAAATATACTGCCAAATACCAATATATAATATGAGTTGTAGCAAAGTAAATATAGAAATAATTGATACCACTGCCGTAGAACCGGTAGTGTTAGAAGTAGTTGAAATGGCTAACACCGTATGGTGCGACGGTTTAAAATCAACCTACCCGACAGCCACCACACCATTGGCAGATGAAGATAAGGTAATTGTTAGACAAGGTAATGAATGGAAAGAAGCTGATAAGTCGCAATTTGGTGGCGGTGGTGGAACGCCTGAAGTAAAAAGATATTTTCAATGGAAAAAGTCAAACACTTCATTGGTAAAGTTAGCGTGGACTCGTGTTAGTTTACAGGTAAAGGATTTTGATACCGACAATGTCTTCAATGGCAATACATTTACCGTTGCGAAAAAAGGCATTTACCATATTGGCGGTGCATTTACGATTAAATCTTTGTCCGACGGCAAGAAGATGGTGATTTTTGCATATAAAAATGGCGTTAAATTCTATATGATTGGTAGAGGTACAGCAGGAGGGACGGATTACGCAGGATTCGCAGGATCGTTTATGTGTCAGCTCAAAGTCGGCGATAAAATAGACGTGCGAATCTATCACACCAATAGTGCTGATGAGAGATTAACAGACTTAGAAGATGGTTATAATTACTTCTATGCTAATTTAATTAAGGAATTATGAGAGTATTTATTTTAGAAAATAACGGAGAAATTTCTGTAAAATATGAGAATAAAGATTATATTTTACAGAAAGGTGAATCTGTTAATGATATTACTAAACTTTGCAAGCCAAAAGTTCAATACGTCATAAACGATTGGTTAGTAACCGAAACAGCCACAGCCGAAGAGATACAAGTATATAACCAACAATTACAGCAACAAGCAGATGCTGAATTTCAAGCAAGAAAAAAAACCGATGGCATAAA
>JAUTWP010209661.1:1298-15879 GCA_033042655.1 Cyathermia naticoides | reverse complement strand
TTAAATTACAGCGCTATAGTCATTTTTAGTGATTAAAAAACGTGGATTTTTCATAGTGTTGTTTGATGCTAGGTATATCATATAATACAGCTATTTTAAAGTGCCATATATTTAAAAAAAAAACGAGAGATGATAACTGGCTTTCAAACAGAATATAGACAATATACATTGCCTAAACCAGCATCTGTCTAATCTGGATTTCTGTGTAAACCAGCATGATTTCAAAGTCATGTCCAACTACTGTAACTCTGGATTAAATCTTTTTATACAGGTGTAACAGAATATTAGTTTTCCAAATATCCATATACAAAACATGAGCTATATTGTTAACTTCATATGTCAATAATATATGAAATATCTAAGCCGGTGGTTGAAGTATCAAACACTTGGTACATCCAAGCACAAACATCAGGTCAGGTCGAGTTGTTTAACTTCTACATTCAGAGCCAGGCTGTTATAGCAGACGGCTCTCGCGAGTGCAGTTTATTGTTTTATCCATCCACCGCGTCTGGGACAGGAGGGGGGAGCAGAGGAGAGATGCATGGTCACACTAACGGAAACAAGTGAGTTCTCGTTAGCCCAGTTTGCAAATATGATGTAATTGTATGTTGTTTTATAGGATTGTAACAGTCATCTGCACTGTAGCATGTTGACAGATCCAGACACATTTGTCAGAGAATTAATCCATGACTGTCATAAAACACATGTTAAATAGTTTTCACAGATTATTGTCATAAAACATATGTCATAACTGCTTTAAAATACAAGTGGTAAAGTTCTGAATGACAAATCTAGTAATTATCATGTCTGTTCTAAAAAGAAAATCACCGCATACAACAAATTCCAAGAAGTTTTGATGAAGCTGTGATGGCGTGTGCACTCACAAGTGAATTAATGTTGGAATGATGATTAAACAAGGATTTCACAAAATGGGACACTTCGAGGACATCAAATAGATTTCATGCTGATTTTTATGGAACACATGAAAAGAATATTTTATATGGTTATAACACTGAAATTGTTTGTGCCGTTTATCACATTTTAATATGTTTTTTACAGTTGCTGAAAACATTTTTTTTGGTGTATTTATGGCCATGTTATGAGCATAATATCTGGCCAGCGTATAAATTTATTGTTAAGATCTTCATATAAAAATAAAGCTGCATGCATAAAAGTCACATTTTGATCATAGTTGTTAAAATCAGTTACCATTTGATATCATTACTGTGAATACCTCCAACCCACCTCCCTCCATTGTGAAAGCTTTAAAATATAGGTTCCTTCTTTCTTGTCTTTATGTTATGTACATAATATACAAGATTCATAAAATAGCAGGCTTACTTATTTAGTTTTAAGGACAGTATAAAGTAAAACTATACTGGGTGTTCAGACATGTGAATTTCATTTTATAACTGCTCTATAATTTATAGCTGGATGGTCCACATTTTAATAGAGATGAAAGTTTTCTTGATTTATCCAGTAAAATAAAGTTTGTTTTGTTTAACGACTCCACTGGAGCACATCAAATTTTATCTTATCAGCAGCTATTGAATGTCATTCATATGGTCATGTTGATGCATTTCTTTTAGAGGAAACCTGCTGCTGCCACATAGGCTACTCTTTTCGACAAGCATATTTTGTTGGTCCCAAATGAATCTGGTTTAGACAGAGTCAACTGAATAAGAAAAACAAATAGTGATTGTCACCTAATAGTCAAGTGTGTGAACTATGCGATGGAAGAAGTGGGTTGTAGCTCAAGAAGTCCACCATGGAAGCAATTAATTGTCAGATATAGATAATTCCCATTGAAACATTTGCATTTGGGCTGTTTTTCATTCCAGTGAGTAGTCCATAACTAGTTCTTCAGAAAGTTACCTATGTGGCAGCAGCAGTTTTCTTCTTATGACCATGAGTCACAAATATTATATGTTTGACACCCAATAGCCACAATTAAACAATGTGTTGTGATGTCATTATGTAATGTCAGCAGTTTCTACATTAGACTTTGCATATGTCACAAATAACATGACTGAAACCTAATAGCCATTGATTAGGTGCAAATCCAACCACCCTTCTGCCTTATTACCCTATATTTCTGCAGACATTAAAAAAAAAACATTAAAAAAGATCTGGAGAAATTTTTTTATTACAAAAGATCTGTGGGTGTACATGCTTCTAGACCCCCGTGATAGCACACTCCCTCATTTGTGAACCCAAGATACACGTCTGCTGATTAAAACATAGTGCTGGGGTGTTATTAAACAAACATTCTTGTGTTGTATGTGTGAAAAGACATTTTAAAACTGTGCATGTCCTCATGATGTTATGTGAGCATGCAGGTTGTTGGTTCAAACTGCGTGTTCCCTAGCTTTCATATGTCACCAAATACGAATTTAACCCAATGCACTTTACACAGGCCCGCCAAATGAGCTGCTTATCATGCTTGAGGTGGTAAATTGAGCTTGTTTGTACAACCTGATCTTGCATAAGACCTTTGTAAAACAGTGTTAGGGAATGACAGTGCGGAACTATAGGCTTTTTTTTAATTATATTAATATGCACTGCATGATGTCTAATTCAGAAACCTGTCTAAATCAGACAATACCATGCAGAAACTGTCTAAACCTCTCCATCTGTCCATCAGTGGTCCTCAACTGGTTCATCAAAGGTCATGGTATGTGCTATCCAGTCTGTGGGAAAGTGCATATAAAAGATTCTTTGCGGTTTATTAGTATCCTATGTCGCAGCAGCAGATTTCCTCTGAAGAAATGTGTCCGAATGACTATATGTATGACATCCAATAGCTGATGATAAGATAAAAATCAATGTACTCCAGTGGCATCATTAAACAAACCAAACTTTACTTTTCCATTCCTTGGTTGTCTGATAGAGTTGACTGGAATGAAAGTGTGAACCAGTCAGAAGTTGTTTAACATGTGACATTGTCACTTGACAGAAAAGGTGGGCATATAAAAGATCTCTTGCTGCTTATTGGAAAGAGTAGCCTATGTGGTGGCAGCGTGTTTCCTCTGAAAAAATGTGTTAGAATGACCATATGTATCATGTCCAAGAGCCGATGATAAGATAAAAATCAATGTGGTCCAGTGGCGTTGTTAAACAAACCAAACTTTTCTTTGACAGGAAAGCTTATTAGATTAAAGCTTGGTGTGTTGCACATGAGCTACTGGCTGATTATGGAGCTCTGTGATATATGTTAATACCTGCAGCTGTACACTAGTTAGTGATATATCAAACAAGGATTTTGTCACACCTGGTATACAGAAAAAAATAAAGTTCAATGAAAAACGTAATCTTAATTATCATACACATGTCTGCTATAGAGGTGTGTTTTCTATACCTCACTCCATCTTTCCCTCCATCTCTCTTGCTTCCTTCATCTCTTTCTAGCTCTGTGTGTATTAGCTCTCTTGTTATCTCTGTCTTTCTCTCTCTTTTTCTCTATCTATCTCTGTATGTGTTTATGTGTCTGCATTTATATCTCTATCTCACATTCTCTGTCTTCCTCTTTCATCCTCTCTTTTTTCTCTTTTTTTTCTCAAATAGTCTAGGCATAGTGTGAAGCAAATAAAATTATTGCTTATTAAACACTTTCTGGGTGTTGTTAAACATACAATTTCTTTTTCTGTAGTCTTGTGATAAAATTGCAGACTGCTGAAAGCCATGTGAACTTGTGTAGTATGTTCAAATAACACTATGTATTATGCATTGTGATTTTTATGCATTTGACTGAATGGCTAAGAAGTTGACTGAGTATTTGTAACACCTGCATGTATAACTTGCAGAATAAATGCATGAGCATTATCAATGATATCAGTGATATCAATATTGACAGATCATCTGTAATGAAGGTCAAGGTCACAACAGTACCACACTCCAACAGTTACTTTAGTTGACGTGTCCAGGTAATACCTCAGGGCAAGTCAACAGTAAATCAATCACTAGTTTCTTCCTTTGAAATCTTCATATAGCAATACCATGTACTGAACAATTGGCTTTTGATTGTAAAAATCAATCATGTTGAATGTTAAAGTCATGTAGTTTTCCAGAGGGTAAAATGGGTAAAATTGCATACCCTAATATAAAAAAAATATTATAGTGTTAAAATATTGTTTAAATTTTCCTGTATAACTGTCAGTAACATATATAAATAAAACAGTCTCAATCATCAAAATTATCATTAAGTATCTCTCACAAGCATTACTTAAAAAATAGAGCCTGCCTTAAAACAAATTCTGCGGGAAAGCCTGAAAGTATATATCAAGGATTTGTTCTTTTTAAAGAAAAATGTTGATATAGAATTTGACTCATTTGTCTTTTAATCTATTAGAGAGGTATCTAGCTCAATTGGTAGAATGCTTGCCTGATCTCATCGCATTGAAGGATCGAACCTCCTAGGTGGAACCTTTCACAGATTGTATGTTTTTCTATCCCAAATAGTGATCAACAACTGGACAAAGGCATGATATGTGTTATCCTGTCTATTGGATAATGCATAGAAAAGCAGGAAATACACTTGGCAACAGAACATACCAGACACCTAATACCTGCTGACTAAATATGATGAGTTATTAACAAACCCATCCTTTCTTTCTTTATGAATTTTAGTGAATTAAAATAATGAAAAGGTGTATGTTAATTCTGAAGACAGAATGTTACAATAACCAAGTACATTTGACATCTAATAGTTTAATAGCTGTAAACCATAAGATGCTCACTTGTCATTAAACATGCCTTTCCTTTCATTCAAAGTGGATATAATTTCAATGGATTGTTCTCATCTACACAATACACTTTTACAAGTTAAACAAAACCATTAGGATGGTAGCATGGTGTGCGGTCTTTATAGTCAATGTTACCACAGAAATTTCCTGAAATCTAAATAACAAAACTATTAAATTGTATGAACTATGCCTGAAAGACACATAATCCTTATGTGAACTATCATTACAACAAATACACTGCACGATTGTTCCATTCTCAATATTAGCCATGCAGGAAGTGAAAATCAGGTAAAACATTAGATTTCTCCAACTGATTTTTGAAAGCTTTCATTACAATGGAACAGAATGGAAAAAGATTCTTAAGTTACATTATTAGAGCTGTTAAAGCACTTTACAATGGGACAGAATATATTTTATATAGAAGACTGAAGCATGATAAAACCTGACGACTGTACCATACATACTTCAAACTTTCCCTTGCAACAGTTCTAATATGCTAAAACCTATTGGCAATGAATCTTGAGTACATCTTTAATGAGTTTTGTCAATGAACCATGATGATTGTTTAAAGCTGGCATACAAAGAGTATCATTAAAATTAAGCATGAAAACTAAATGTCTGTTTTTAATCTCATTAAAGTTTGTTGTTTTATTACCATGATTATGTTTTAAGTTTTTAAATGAAACGTTCCAATTTTAAGGTAGTAAAAACATTTTTATAATATTTTGAAACTAAATTATTTTAAAAACTATCTTAAAATTGCAATGTTTTGTGGACAAGTATTATTTCATTTAAAAAACACACACAATGAATACAAATGTGTACAAAGTATGTATGATAAAACTAAATGTTTTATTATAAATTGTATACATTTGTACCTATTTACATTCAGTTTATTATAAATTGTACACATTTGTACATATTTGCATTCAGTTTGCTGTGGGTTGTCTTTTTTTTATAAAACAATACTTGTCCACACAAGGCTTGGATTTCAATGGATTCCGTGACATGCAACACAACCCCTGTTCTACCTGACTATTATTTTCACTAGACCTAGCAGAGAACGTAGCAGACCTCAAAGAGAACAGTTGGATGAGTTGAAGCATAGCCAAACAGGAATTTAAGGCTTAACCATGTATAACAGATCAGTTACCTCTGTACAGTTTGTATGAATGAAATGAAATTTAACATGTACACATTCAGTTAAATTTTGGACATATAGTTAAATTTTGGACATATTCGTGGGTGCACATATTCTAAATACACTTTGTCATCCAAATGTTTACAGTGTAACTTTGTCATCCAAATGTTTACAGTGTGCCCATGCAAGGATCTTAAGGGAATGAAAGGGCCATGCTAATGTTTTCATCTCCATTAATGAGACACTTGTGCTTATTCTGAAGAATGTTAGGTCAAAAATAGTTCCAATGTTGAAACAAGTATGCAGTTTGGTCAGGTCAGTTCATGTTGTTTATCGTCTACATTCAGAGCCAGTCTGTTACAGCAGATGGCTCTTCTGGGCACTGTTGATGGTTCAAGCCATCCACTGTGTCTGGGACAGGGGAGCATTCAGTTTGGTAATAAGTTTGTGTTGATGGACTTTCTGATAAAATAAAATTGGCTGTTGAATGTCTTCCACTTTAAGCTTTCATGCAACATTTCACTGTCATTCAATTAGTAAAATCTTTCTATTTTCTTTTATTAAACATCAGGCTTTACACACATAACATCTTTTTTCAGTGAAGGTTTTTCAATTACATATTATATTTTTTTCTTTAAACAAGTAAAGTTTGTTTTATTAAACGGCACATTAAACTTAAGATTTATTGGCTTAACATCTTGCTTTTAACTGAATACACATCATTATATTTTCTTTGTTTAAACTTCATGCTTTATGTGTTTTTTATAGTTTATAGCACATAACATTCTGTATTTCTTTAAATCTTTCAATGAGTGCATATTCTATATTCTTTTAACCATATTTTGTGTGTTCAATAAATGCATACTAGTTAGTATTCTATATTTCATTAAACTTCATATTTAATGAATGTTTTCGATGAGTGCATGCACTATATCCTTTCTTTAAACTTCATACTTTATGGACATAATATCTTGTAGTTTTTCCATGAGTATAAGTCATTTTTGTCATTTTCTTTCAAACGGTCTCAATAATACATGACACGCACTACAGAATTTGATGATTATAAGGTACACTTGCCATAACTTACTTGGTTACCCTCTACAGCTATTGCTGGGGTTTGCTAAAGCACATTATAAGGACTGCCAGGTCTGCAGACAGATCACCATGAACAATGAAGCCTTCCAGTAATTTATGGACAGATTCTTTTTGTTTTCTTGTATACCACAGTCACTTGTAATATTTTTTTGTGTGAATTTCTCAGGCAATCTTGACTGGTCACGGGTATTGGCTTCTGGTGAAAAGAAACATATTTTACCTGCTTTCTGAATGCAAAACATGGTTTATATATAGTCTTCTAGCCATTATCAAATCCTCACTTATATTAGTGAAGATCAGTTGAGTATTCTTACAGCTTGACAGTAAGACTAGAAATAAAGGAATGTTTGTGTATAAAGACATCTCAGCACATTGTTTATTCGGTGGTCATTAGGTATAAAAATATATTGTATTTTTATACCAGAATCTTGCTTTCACAGAGGTCATACATTTTGATTAACTGAATATTTTAAATACATTTTTTCTACTGAAATGACATCATTCACTATGACCTTTGTTGTACAAGTCATGGGACACTGGTTGGAATGAAACAATATCCAGAGTTCATTATTCTTTCAGTATTAAAACAGGTTTTAGGTATCAAACTTATAGTATTTCTTACACTTTCTGTACAGAGAAAGTCACATATAGGTATAATCTTTTATATATGTACTTTCCCACAAACAAAACAGTACATACCACATCCTTTGATATATTAACTCATTTTATTTACCATGAAACAGTAAAACTCCTCTAAACCAGACACCCATGAGACAAAGTAAAATGGCCAGTTTTCAGGGGTTAGATTTACACTAAATGGACACATTGTGACTGAATTGTTGTCCGGTTTTCAGTGGATTCCAATTTGGAGGGGGTCCGGTTTAAAGGGGTTTCACTGTATGACCTATATGAACAAACCACCTGTCTTAAAGACACAATTTCCAATATATCTAATCACAAATCTAATACCAAATGACTTATTAAGCAGTCACCTAGTCATAATATAGAGGACATTATTAATTGCTCCCATATATATGTGGCTTCTGTTAACACATAATGTATACATTTAGTTATGTTATTTGTTGCATGTTTATAAAATTGCCAATATGTATGTATATTTGGAACTGAGTACCATCATTGCTCTTGTCTGTTAAGCTAGAAGTTAATAACATAAATGGTCAATTATTACTGGAAGGCCAGTGTAGGTCCAAGAAAAGCTCATTACATCTGTTGATAGTGTGACATGTCATTGAAAACTGACAGCTTTTCATGATCCAGTGATCAAACTTGAGCACCTGATTTCCTATAACTAATAATGTCTCCATGTATCACTTGCAATATTGCTTGACCTGCATAGCCTGTGAAGTGGTTGGTCATCAGATCAATCTTTATTATTGAACATATTTGCAGTTCGGGCTATTTTTAATTCCCACCAGTGGTCCACAAGTGGTTCATCAAAGGCCATTGTATGTGCAGTCTTGTCTTTTGGAAAATAAAAGACCTATTGCTAGTATGGCTTCTCTTTTCAATTAACAGCAAGAGATCTTTTATATGTACTTTCCAATAGACAGGATAGCACAAACCATGGCCATTGTTAAACCAGTTATGAAACCACTGGTTGGTGTAAGTGGTTACAGCTGCCCATTGAGCCTTACAGAGTACTCACTCTCAAATTTGATATTCTTCAACACATATTTATAAATATACAGTCAAACCTGTTGAAGCAACCACCTGCACTAAGCAGCCACCTGTCTTCAAATGTCACCTTTATTTTCTTCCAATTCATCTAATTTTGTATAAAATAACCTTTGTGAAGCAGCCAACTGTTTTAAAAGGCTACTTTTTGTTACTCCCTTGAGTGGTTGCTTAAGACAGTTTTGACTGTACTCATAATCAACAGTCATCATGTTAAACAACATGTTTGGGTTTCATTAAACAAAGCTTTTCATGATCCATTGTGTCAAACAGGATTTGTAAAAAGTTTTAATACCATCTTGCTGTCTCAGTCGGGTTATTGCCTTGACCTGTTTGTCCACAAGCTGATTAAGCCATGCGTTGGTGTTATATATAATATGAAGATTTAGCTCACGGCATGCCAGGGATTAAGTGACTGGTTTTTTCATACATGCACTCGTATATAGAATACAGGCACACCTGATGGGATACATGTCACCAATGCAAGGTTAGTTTTCACAAATCACAAACAAAAAAATACAGAATAGTAATAGTTCACTTTCATTGATTTAACTAGTAGAAATGTATGTAGAAGTCCTAGGGTAGGAAATTTGATTTTCTGTTACTGTTACAGTATGATCTTATATATGTAAACTCATGATGGGCCATGTTTTGTTTAACTGCATATGGATGAGCATATAGATCACGTATGTAGAACTAAAGACATGAACATGTAAGCTACAAATAGTAGCATACAAAAAGTAAAACGTTTGTTTTATTTAATGATGCCAGTATAGTAAATTAATTTTTATCTTATCGGCCATTGGATGTCATGTATATAGTAATTTTGACACATTTCTTAAGAGAAAACCCACTGCTGTCACATGGGCTATTATTTCTGATAATCAGCAAGAGGTCCAATGAATTTGATGAACCAATTGTGGACCACTGTTTGGAATGGAAAATAATGCAAAATGCAAAAGGGTCCACTGAGAAGGATCGATCCAATAACTGACGACTACCGATTGAGCTACTTCCTGCTCTTAAATAGCATACAGTACAATATTTGCTTGAAAATGTAGCAAGACCTATGTGGTTTTGAAAATTTTAAATGTTCTTAAGCATAATAACTGATGACCTGCTTTCCCAATCTGGTCTAATTTTCAAAAGATTATTTTATTCTTTGCAGACTGTATTTACAAGTGTGACCAAGAGCAAGAGTGAGCTCTTGTCTAAACAAATACTCGACTGAATATTCAATGAAATGGCATAATGGTTCTCATAATTGACATGCATACAGTTAATGATATTCAGTCACAAACTTTAGGAGTGATATTTATACACTTTAAGAGCTAAATTTATTGTCTGCATATTAAAGGTGGACACATTTTCATGGCCATATATTCATAATATTCAATTTTGCATCATCCAACAAACATGCACATGAATATATAAATAAAATATTTAATAAATTTCTTTGATGTAGGTGATAATATCCGAGGTGTTACTGTGGTTATAAATTGGATGATAATAAATCATAATATGTAGTATATCCCATCATTTGTAACAAAAGTATGAAAGGTGTATGAAAAAAACAAATTGCATCAGACGTTTTAGTTGCTGTGTAATACTGCACGTTTGTTTTGAAATCCTTCTCTTTCATGCTTGCTATATTGTCATTACACAACTACAGTGGACCCTGTCTAAAACAGACACTATGGACCAAATAAAAATGACCTGTTTTCAGAGGTGTCCAGTTTTCAGGGGATAGATTTACACTTAATGGAAACATTGGGACTGAATTGTTTGTCCAGTTTAGAGGGGATTCCAATTTAGAGGGGTCTGGTTAAGAGGGGTTTCAATGCACCATGTGATACTCTGTGTATTCAGATTGAACACCATGCTCTGATGATTGTAATACTTACTGCATTTATAATATTAATTTCTATCATTTAAACTGGTGAATCTTTGAATTGTCCATTACAGCCTATACAAATAATATGGTTGAGGAAATTTGAAGAAAAAACCTTAGTAAGATTATCCCTTTTGAATTCTAATCTGAGCACGTACACCATTAATATTGTCCTGTGATTGATACACTTTCCTATTGAATTCTCTATTCAATGCTGCACCATTGTTCACGGTTTTGTGCAAGTTCATTTTACTATTGATAACTCTTTCAGCCTTGCTGTGTCATCTTTTGGCATCTCTTTTAACCAGTAATTTATATATACAGTGGACTCTGTCTAAACCAGATTCACTTGGGACCAATGAAATATGTTGGTTTAGAGAGATTGCCAGTATAGACAGATTTTATCCAGTTACGGAGCTGGACGGGACTTTGAAATGGTGCTGGATTATACAGAAATCTGGATTAGATAAATACCGGTTTAGACTGTATAACCAGATTCAATTGGGACCAATAAAATATGCTGGTTTAGACAAGAGTACCACTATAGACAGATTTTATCCAGAGTTACGGAGCTGGATGGGACATTGAAGTCATGCTGGTGTACACAGAAATCCAGATTAGACAAATACTGGTTTAGACTGAGTCCATTGTAATTAGATTTACTAAACTAAATAGTAAGACTATGAGATGTTATTCACCAGTAAAATGTACAGCTATGGTTGATAGTTTGTTGTTACATTCTAATTTAATTTATTTCACATTCCACCAATTCCTCCATAACTTTTTTTAACTTGTCTGTTAAATGTGATGACATGTGCTATCATGTTTTGTGGAATGTCAGTATATAAAAATATCTATTGATGATAATTTAAATCTCCAAGTTAAAAATGTATGTTTAGTGACACCCTAGCACATTGTTATTAGTTGGCAAACATACAATATTGATGGCACCTGATCTTCAGAAGAAACCTGCTGATGCTACACACACTGTTTCTTTTTTCTGATAAGCAGTAGGCCTTTTATAACAGAATCTCACATACCATGTCCTTTAATGAATCTATTGTAGCCAAAATTAATAGTATCAAAGTAAATACCTATGCAGTTGTAAATCACTTGGTGGAACAGTAAATTGTATGAAGGAGTAAATATTGATTAAACCAAATTGAGAAGTAAAGACCTAGAAGACATAACAGTGGGACACTATTAGTTTTAAAGAAGATTGAGTGTGAAGTGCCACAATCGTTATATGTGTACTGTGGACCTTTAGCATCAGCCTTATGATCAGAACCAGATAGTAGATGGTAGTTGCTATCTTTATTTTGGTACTTTATGTTAAATTGAATGAGAACATTAAAAACCAGTGTACCATTACATGTACATCTAAACCAGATTTACTTAGGACCAACACTATCTGCTTGGTATAGACAGGTTTTATCCATTGTTATGGTATCTGGACGGGACTTTAAAATCATGCTGTTTTTTTCACAGAAATCTGGATTATGCAAATACTGGTTTAGACAAGTCCACTGTATGTAACATCCACGAAGGCAGCCTATCCTGAACATAGGGTAGATAAAGAAATCATAAAAATAAACACTTTTGTGAATGTCAAGGCTAATATGCTGCCATTAACAAAAACATCTATATAAAAATATACTAACCACCTGACCACTATGTTTACTTTGGATGTAGAACTAAAACTCCCTTCATTATGTGTAGGCTTTCTAATAGGTTTTATTTTACAACTGAACTGTATCATGACATTGATAAGATGGGTGTGTCTCCGAATTCTCTTTAATGCTTGAATCCTGCATTCATGAATGAAACATTGCACATTTGTGAATGCCTGGGTGGAAACTGTTTCAGATAAAAAGAGTGTACGCATTCATATTAGAATTCAAAAGGGATAATTTTACTGTTTTTTATTTAGGTCTTCTCATGCATGTTATTTAATTATAAGGTGGCATGGACAATTTAAAGCTGCACCAATTCAAATGACAGAAATTAATATTGTACTTTTATACCCAACACCAGTCAGTGCAATAATTATTACTGCATTATGTTTAATTCTTAAGCTTGTATAATGTGAAATGATGACAGTGTTAGCAAGTTTCAATAAAACTGATATAACTATAAGCAATATACATATTAATAGTGGTTCATTCAGGGTTGTGCCCATAAAGGTTTTGTTGCTGGCAAAAACTCAGGAATGTGACACTATATAAGACCTCTCTTGTACATTGAAACTCCTCTAAACCGGACCCTCTAAACCAGAATGCCCTCAAAACTGGACAAACTATTTGGTGTAAATCTAACCCTTGAAAACCAGACACCTCTGAATGGACATTTAACTTGGTATCTTGGAGTCTGGTTTAGACTTCCTGGAACCAGTGGCTCTATGTCTGGTTAAATTCGCCCCAAGTTAAAAGATCATTAGAATTGTTGAGGCTTAGTTGTGTTTAATTTGTAGTTGAGACTAATGTAATGGAATGAAAAAAAGGTTTAATGTGCTTACATCACTAAATAAGTGTTCAAGCTGAGACTAAGCATTCAACATTTATTAAATCATACAGGACACTTACAAATGTGATGGTCTCCTCAACTATTTATTTATCTGTGGCTTTCAGCGGATCTTTCTGGATTATTATAAGACTTTCTAGATGTGTAAACAGGGAATCCTTACAACACTTTATTTTTTTCAATGCAAAGTTGTTCATTGTTGTTCTTGCAAGACTGGCATCATAGATAACACCACACAGAACTACAATAAATACATGTTATGTTCAGAAATAGAAGTTTAAACAAGAAAATGTAATGAATATGTCATTTTAATTTTCATGTAAGTCAAATATGATTTTTATTATTATTTCTTTTTTTCCAGAAAACTCGAGGTGTTTCACCAAGAAGGAAGTCAGCACCAAGTGCTGTTTTGTTCAAGAGTCTTGGAGGAAGCAGGTTTGTAATATTTATAAATTTATATTTATATGTTGTGAGAAAATAAGTCATTGAAGAGTGGTTCTATAGTATTAAGTGTGACTAACGGGTTGTTCATAATTATAAAAAAAAATCTATTTGTACTTAAGTAGAGAGAGATGTGAAAGATCATTTATAAATTAAAATTATAATTACAATGTTTGAAATTCAAGTTTACCAATTGTTGGGGTGAGGAGGAATCTAAGCATTTGTATTCTGTGTATGAACAGGAAAATGTTGATAACTATGTATAATGAGGAAGTATTTTAATTTACCTCTCTATTACATAGATTAAAAGTAAAAGTAAAAACACTGATTAAAAGTAAAAGTAAAAACACCAGCACATATATATTTTAATATTAAAAAGAAAACTCTCCAAATTTGTATTAAATTAGACTTTTGTTTAATTTCCACCGGTCTCCGTGGCCGAATGTTTAAGCTATCAGACTTAAGTCTTGTAGGTACTGAGATCGAATCTCAGTCGAGGCATGGGATTTTTAATCTTGGTGCCGACTCAAACAGAGTGAGTGCTCTGCAAGGCTAAGTGGGGAGGTGTTTCCACTTACACCGTACAGTGGTTCCATAACAGGTTTAACAAAGGCCATGGCTTGTGCTATCCTGTATATGGGAAAGTGCCTATAAAAGATCCCTTGATGTTCATAGAAAAATGTAGCCACACTAGTCTGGCAATAGCAGGTTTCCTCTCTTCTACTAATATTAATATAATATCTGTCCTGAACAGACAGCTCAGGAAGCTAAGCTATGTGTCTGTGATAGTGTGCTTGAACCTTAATTGGATGTAAGCACGAAAATAAATATAACTAACTAATTTCCAAATCTGTCACCTTTTTATCCTTGCATCAAGAAGTTGCATTTACTATAAACATATTTTATCACTTGTCGAGTCATGGTGGTATATGTGGGCAGTATATGGAGGCAGACAGATGCTAAACTTTTAACTCATTCAAGCTTTGTAAGGCTTTTCTATGATACATGTATATATACAGTCAAACTACTCTTAAACCAGACACTCATGAAACCAAA
>JAUTWP010209660.1:0-38044 GCA_033042655.1 Cyathermia naticoides | reverse complement strand
ATTTTTCTTGGCATACCTTTCGTTGCCATAATAAGTAACATTATTTTTTTAATATTATTGCGTCTAATTAAAAAGTATAAGAATATTGGAGGGGATAAACTGGAAACATTTTTTTTACTAGTATTAGGGCCATATATCACAGTATTTCTTTTTAAGAATTACTTTAATAGAGAAAAGATTTTTCAGCAATTTAGTAATTGGCAATTTGATGCTCTCAATATAGTGTATATTTTTTGTTTAGTAATATTATTGGAGTTTAGAATATTTCGACAGAAAAATACATCATTCCTGCTGTGGGCATGTTTAATAAGTTTTCCATATTTATTGAAATATATTGTTGTACATCTTGTGCTATAAGAAAAAAATAACTAATTGTGTCAGGTAGGTTAAAATTAGATTAAGAGATTATCCAATGTTTGAGAAATATTTAAATAGAGACCCTTAAAAGACAAAAGAAAAAAACCTATGGACGGAAATCTTTGTGTCTTTGAAATAAAAAATGATATTATTTTAACAATAAACTCCAATACCTTTAGAATTGTTGCTGTCGATAAAATAAAAAATGTTATAATGAAAATATGAGTAGGTATATACAGGAAAGAATTAAGAAACAAGTTCGGCAACGTGATGGTTTTGGGTGTATTATATGTGGAATAGGTATCTATGAGTATGAGCATATAGAGTTATATTCTGATGTTAGGAAACATAAAATTGATAATATAGTTTTATTATGTCATCAATGTCATGGTAAAGTGACAAGGGGCTTTTATTCAAAAGATAAGGTTAAAAAGGCAAAGGATAATCCTAAATGCAAACAGGTGGGATTTACACGTGATATTTTAGAGTATAATCCTAATTCAAAAATTGAATTAGCAAGTAATAGATTTTTGTATGCTCAAAATATAATTCAATATAAGAATATGCCAATACTTTGGATAAACCCTGGAACAGAAATTGAACCAGCTAAGTTAAATGCAATTTTTTTTGATAATAAAGGTCTTCCAATTCTGGAAATTAAAGATAATGAGTGGATAGCAGGAACTGACAATTGGGATATAACCACAATAGGTGGTAAATTATCTATTAAATCTACTTCAAAACATGTAAATTTAGTTCTGAACGCTGACAAAAAGAGGTCTCAAGATATTTTAATAGAAGAATTAGACATGAATTTATTTGGTAATATAATTAAATGTAAGGATAATGTCTTGTCTATAAATGGAAATACTTACAAAAATAATATATGTATCGGAGGCGGCATTCAAATTAATTGAAAAATATTATAAAAAACCAATATCCATTTTAGCACTGTCTGTCATCATTTCTGGATTCCATGGTGGATCAAAAGTTAGTTCTATTTTTACATTTTTTATCTTGTCATCATCTGTTAAGACCTCTATCATATTTTCTTTTATTACATCGTAGAGAGGGCATCCTATTGTGGTGAGTGTCATGGTTATTTTGATATTTTCATCATCTAAATACTCCGCACCATAAATCAGTCCCATTTCTGTGATGGGAATATTTAGTTCAGGGTCAATTACTGCGTCTAGCTTTTTGATAATCTCTTTATCTTTTTTCATAATTTATGTGTGTTGTAGGAGAGGGTTATGACTGTTTCCTACAATTAGTTAATTTCTTCAGACTTCAATGCTTTTTGAATTGTCTCAATTCCCAGTAAGGCACATTTTATTCTACCCAATCCTATTTCAATTCCTAATATTTTAATCATATCATTTTTTGTCATGGTTAACACTTCGTCTGTAGTTTTGTTTTTAATTTCATCTGTAATCATTGAAGTTGATGCTTGAGAGATTGCACAACCGTCACCTTCAAACTTTATATCTTTTATAATATTATTATTAACATTAATTGTTACACATATTTTATCACCACAAGTTGGATTATTAGCACAATGCGCATGTGTTGGATTATCGAGTTTACCACTGTTTTGTGGATTATGATAATGCTCTAAAATTTCTTCTTGATAGATGTCCATAAATTAGTAGGATTATTTTATTTAACAATTAAGACAATATAGCTTAGTATAAAATATTGTTATTTAAAAATCAAACATATGTATTATACATATTAGATTTGGAGGATATAATGAAATCAATTGATTGGAGTACTTTTTTGAATAGCTTAGAGGGATCATATAAAGAGCAATATAGAAAAAAATTTTTGTACCTTCTAAAATATAATCAAGTAGTTGGTGAGACTAAATTGTTTGATAGAAGAGGTTTTCCAGAATGGTCCAAAACACAATATTTATTCGAATATATGGCATATCCAATTGTGGACAAGTTATTGAATATGGTTTTTGTTATGCCTGGACCACATGGAATGTGAAAGGCAATTTTATATGCCTATAAGAATAAATTGCCAGTTCCTGATAGTTCAAAATTTGACATAATGAGTTGGGAGTTTATACTCAGTAAACAGGGATATTATCTTAGTTCATCTCGGTTAAAATGGTGTATATTAGAGTCATTTGAACGAGATATGTATGATGATGAGATTTTAAGAGCAACTGATACGTTTACGTTTGCTGCAGTAGATACATTTGCAATTTTATAATTACTATCCTGTTAGATAGAACAATAAATCTAATAGGATTTTTATTTTGTCAAAATTTTATTAACCTTTCTTAATCCTTCTATCAGTTTATCAATATCTTTTTTTGTATTATAAATTGAAAAACTTACTCTTGCGGTGGCATTAACTTTTAGAGTTTCTAGGTGCAGTGGCATAGTACAATGTTGACCGGCTCGGATTGCTATATTTTTTTTGTCGTCCAATATTGTTGCAATATCGTGTGGATGATAGTTTCTAAATGTGAAACTTATTGCACCTGAACGTTTGTTAACATCTATAGGTCCATAAATTACTATATCATTACCAAATTTTTCATCAAACTTTTTTAAACAATATTGCATCAATTCTTTTTCATGAGTACGAATTTTACTAAATAGAAATTGATTAATGTAAGCGATAGCCTCTCTACTAGCTATTACTCCAGCGATATTTGGAGTGCCAGCTTCCAGTTTGTGGGGAAGTTCTCTAAAGGTTGTGTATTTTGTTGTGACGTTTTGTATCATTTCACCACCAGTAAATATGGGTGTTAATTGTTTGAGCTTCTCTTTTTTGCCGTAGAGCACACCCACTCCAGTTGGTCCGAATAATTTATGCATTGAAAAAGCTAAAAAATCACAATCCAATTTTTCAACATCCACCAATAAATGACAAACAGCTTGAGCTGCATCTACAACTATAATTACATTTGGATTTTTAGTGCGAACTTTTTGGATAATTTCTTGTATGGGATTTATTGTTCCAAGTACATTTGATACATAGGTTAATGTTAGAATTTTTGTGTTTACATCAACTAACTCTAATAATTTTTCAATATTAAGCAGTCCTTCATTAGTGAGTGGAGCAATTCGAAATTCAGCATGACTATTATGAGCAAGTTGTTGCCATGGAATAAAATTTGCATGGTGTTCCATCGCAGTAGTTATGATATTATCTTGTGATGAGATTTGGTTAGTTAATCCATAAGCAATCATATTGAGACTCATGGTGGTACCAGAAGTAAATATTATTTCATCAGCCGAATTAGTATGAAGGAAATTTGCTACAGATTTTCTAGAAAGTTCATATTCCTGTGTAGCACGTGAACTTATTTTGTAAGTACCTCGAGCAATATTTGCATTATAAGAATTATAATATTCCAAAATTTTTGCTACAACGCTACGAGGAGTAAGCGAAGTAGCACAAGAATCAAGATATGTAAGATTTTCATCCCGCGTAAAAATATCAAAATCTTTTTTAATTTTTTGTATATCCATATCTGATACTTTATGAGATTTTACTCCAAAAGTCAATGAATTATTACAGAATGATGTTAAAATTGATTTTGGCATATAATTATAATTATTCAATATTTAGCAAGATTGACAAATTAATTAAATTAGTATATAGTGTAATTTAATTCCAATTCGTTATAAATTGGTCACTTAGAGATGTATATCTTAAGCAAGGACAGAAATCTCTCCTGTCAATTTGAGAGATGAGTAGTTTAAAAATGGAGGTCGTTATGACTGAGGAAGTGAATTTTTGGTATCCAAAGACTCAAAAATTTATCAACGATTTTAATAATCCTGATAAATGTGTAGGATTTCCGATAGTTAATGGTCATTGTCCAGGCGTGAGAGATTTGTTAATAAGTCAGTTTCCTCCACGCAATATGGAGACCATAGGAATCCCAGTAACCTTTGAATTTTGGTTAACGAAAATAAATGCTTACACTATAGAGATTATGGTAGAAGCAATTGACGTGATGAATAGTAATATGATAAATGTCTTAGGCATTGTTCATCACAAGCAAAGAGAGGAACTTCAAAAAATCTGTAAAAGGTCTATTGATACAGATTTATTTGAAGTTGGAATTAAATATTCCCCATATCTCAGACAAGGTCATATAATTTTTTATAAGGGATTATATGCTTTCATTGTTGATGCTCTTTGGTGTGATATTTCGAACGAGATTTAAAAAATTGATAATACCCATTGATACAGAAGTATCAATGGGTATTTTTTATTAGATATAGTGTTAGATTGTGAATATAGTATTTATGTGGTGGCATAACATTTTTGACAATTAGTGTTTAAAGGTGTTGTATATTGTGAATTTGTGATAAAATTATTGAGTATGAATAAACAATTATCAAATAAATATAATATTTTAAAAAACATCAATAGTTCGGCTGATGTGAGTAAGTTGGATGTTGATAAATTGGCTCAACTCAGTGATGAGGTGCGAGATTTTTTAATTGAAAGTGTAGCGCAAACTGGTGGGCACTTTGGTTCAAATTTGGGTGTTGTGGAATTATCAGTTGCATTGCATCATGTTTTTGATACACCTAAAGATAAGATAATTTGGGATGTAGGACATCAGGCTTATGCTCATAAAATCTTGACTGGACGCAAAGAATATCTTTGTACAATCAGACAAAAAAATGGATTAACGCCATTTCCGAAACGTTCCGAAAGTGAACATGATGCATTTGGTGTTGGGCATAGTGCTACGTCGATTAGTGCAGCAGTTGGTATGGAAAGAGCATTGCAAGGTAATAAACAACCACATATTATTGCTGTAATTGGAGATGGGGCATTAACAGGTGGCTTGGCTTTTGAGGCACTCAATCATGCTGGAGATATAGGTGCCAACGTTTTAGTTATTCTAAATGATAATGAAATGTCAATTTCACCAAATGTTGGTGCAATGCATAAATATTTAACTAGATTAGTTTCATCAAAACAGTATCAACATCTGCGTCGTAAGAGTAAAAAAATATTATCAAAAAGAGTTCCAAAGGTACATGAAGTAGCACGAAGAGTAGAACTTTCAGCTAAGACTATGATTACACCAGGAGTGTTGTTTGAAGAGTTAGGATTTGAATATTATGGTCCAATTGATGGACATGATGTTGATGCTCTTGTAGAAGTATTAGATAATATCAAAGATACAAAAGGTCCAAGACTTTTACATGTGATTACAGAAAAAGGCAAAGGATTTAAAAAAGCAAAAATAGATGCAACCTCTCTTCATGCAGTTAGTCCCTTTAACATAAAAACAGGAAAAAAATTAAAAAGAAGCAAAACCAAAACTTATACTGATGTTTTTGGTGAATGGATTTTAGAAAAAGCTAAAGAGGATAATAAATTACATGTGATTACTCCAGCTATGTGTGAAGGTTCTGGATTGAGTAATTTCAGAAGTAAATATCCCAAAAGATATCACGATGTTGGAATAGCAGAACAACACGCTCTGACGTTTGCTGCGGGGCTTGCTTGTAGTGGTAAAAAGCCAATTGTAGCAATTTATTCAACTTTTTTACAACGGGCTTATGATCAATTTATTCACGATATTGCAATTCAAAATCTAGATGTGCTTTTGGCAGTTGATAGAGCAGGAATTGTTGGACCTGATGGAGCAACTCATGCTGGGAGTTTTGACCTGTCGTTTCTTCAATGTGTACCAAATGTAGTTATTTCGGTTCCTGGAGATTTAAATGAAAGTAAAAAAATGTTGGAAACTTTATATGAACACAAAGGTCCCAACATAATAAGATATCCTCGTGGAGGAAGTGAAATAAAATTAAAAAACAATAATACAAAAATTAAAATTGGTAGAAGTCAAATCTTGAGAAAGGGTAATAGGGTAGCAATTTTAGCTTTTGGGGCAATGGTTGAACGGTGTGTTGATGTGGCTGAAGAATGTGATGCTACGTTGGTAAATATGAGATTTGTAAAACCATTAGATAAAAAAACTTTGAATGATTTAGCAAAAGTTCATGACGTTTTTGTAACAGTGGAAGATAACGCTATAATAGGTGGAGCTGGCAGTACTGTTGGTGAATATGTGCTTGATGAAAATTTAGGTGTTAGAGTAAAAATTTTAGGACTTCCTGATAAGTTTCTTGAACATGGTACACGTGAAGAAATCTTAACTGATGCAGGACTCTCACAAAAAGAAATAATGCAATGCATAAAAAAGATATAAAAAGAAAGAAAAAAATATTATTAACTCTAGTTATTTTTTTGATTACTTGGAGTCTAATTTTATTTTTTGTAGACATAGATAGTTTGACACAATTAATTGGAGTACATAATTTATATATAATATTATTTGTAGTTGCTGCAATTTCAGGCACTTCATTTTTAACCTCAGCCTCTTTCTATGCGATTTTTTTGTCTTATGCAAGTTCTGGATTAAATCCATTGATGATTGGACTTATAGGTGGGCTTGGCATGAGTATTGGAGATACGTTGTTTTTTTTCATTTCAAAAAAGGCTGGAGATATTTTGCACATGGAAAACAATAAAACTTATAAAAAAGTTTTTAATTTTATATCGCATTTACCACATAGTATTGTGTATCTAATTGTTTTTGTATATGCAGCATTTACCCCAATTCCAAATGATGTTTTGGTTATTACTTTAGGTTTATTGCAGTATAGATATAAATTTGTAATACCAATTATTATTGCTGGTAATATTGTATTACTTACGCTTATTGCTTTAGGAATTTTCCGTGTTTTTGTATAAGAATATGAAGAAAAAAAAATTTAATTTAGACGGCAAACAAATATCATATGTAATAAAGAGACATTCTAGACAACGTCAAATTAATTTTATAATTCATCAAAACGGTGAAATAATTGTGACAGCACCAAAGATGTGTTTACAAAAAACAATTAAAAAAGAAATTACAAAAAACAAGAAATGGATTTTAAAACATTTAATTGGCAAAAATAATAATATTACAATTGATGAGAATATCGTTACTTTTATGAAAAAAATACTAAGACCAATTGTAGAAGCAAAACTTTTACAATTTAATTCATATTATAATTTTAAATATGGTAGAATCTCGATTAGACATCAAAAAACTCGATGGGGCAGTTGCAGTAGTAAAGGTAATCTGAATTTTAACTGTAAGTTGATGTGTGTTTCGGATAAACTTAAGGATTATGTTGTGGTACATGAACTATGTCATTTGAAAGAAATGAATCATTCAAAAGAGTTTTGGAATTTAGTAGAACAGACAATTCCAAATTATAAAGAATTGAGAAGTGAGTTAAAAAAAGTTAAAGTATAAAATTATTCTATGTGAATAGTTCCCATTTCAACTCCATTGCCATATCTACTATTTTCATTACCATAAACTCCTGGTGCTATTTCATACGCTGGTTGTCCATTTATGGTTGCTCCTGGAAGATAGTTTTTTGTTTTCATGTTAGTGTATGGATTTATAAGATTTGATTGTTGTGTTGGATCTAATTTATTATAGATTATTCTTCCTTCAGCTGGTACGGATGCTAGCTCGCCACTTTTATAATGACCAAGAGTCTGTTGTTTAAGATTCATTCTTAAATCTTTAGCAGGCACAGATTTACCGGCTTTAACAGCTTTTAATACTGCATCTAATGAATTGTATCCAGATTGTCCTTTGAGTTTTTTTAAATTTTGTCTTGCAGAGACAGTTGGTATATTTTTAAAAGTTGATTCTTTATCATTCCATGCACCAGGTTGAGCAAGTGCGCTGGATGGTCCAAGTAAACCAATTGCCAAAACTGCAGCTTTGGCAAATTTGCTATCTCTGAGTGTTTGTCCTAGTTTAGACATAATACCGCTCAGTTGTTCTGTGGCGTTGGTTTGAGTTTCGTCGGACTTTACTTCGGCAAGCAGTCCTTCTATATCAGGCAGTGTTTCATTTACTTGTTGTATAGCTTCTTGCTCTTCCGTTCCTTGAGTATTTAAAGTTTCCAAAATTTGGTCAGGATTAAGTGTATCTTCCGCACTTTGTTGTTCTTGTTGTGGTACCTGTTTGACTTCTGCATTTTCGAGGGTATTTTGCGTATTTTCAAATTTTGGCATATGTTTAGTTGTTAGTTGAATTAATTTTATTCATCGCTTCCGTAATATCTTCGTCGTCCGCTTGCCCTTGTAGTGTTTTTTGTACCGAATGTAGTTTACTGGTTGTTTTTTGAGTTTCTTGCATAAATTTTTCATGCGCTTTTCTCTGAGCGTCTAATAATTCCAGTGCTAATTTTTTAGGATTTTGGGCTTCGTTCATTTGTAGTAAAGTGTCAATAAACACAGTTAATTCCTCCGAGTTTAACTTTGTTATTTGAGTGATTATTTTATTTTTTTCTTTTTCAGGTATATCTATTTCATCTTGTATCATTTGGATAAAAGTCAATTTTGTTTTTAAGGTTGTCCAATATTCGCTCAGTGATTTTGGGTCATTTGAGAATACTTCTTCTAATGATTTAATTGTTTCTTCTGGGAATGTTTTTAAAAATTCCAAAAAAGATTTCTTGTCATCTTCATCTAAATTGCTCTGTTGTATTATTACATCTATTTTTTTACTCATAAAATCTTGTTTTATTATAATAAATTGTATATATTTAATTATAATGTGTTAGCATATTATTTACAAATTTTTTAAGAGAAATGCAAAATAAATTTTATTTAATTTTACACAATATTAGGAGTGCTTATAATGTAGGTGCTGTTTTTCGCACGGCTGATGGAGTTGGTGTGGATCATATTTATTTTACGGGTTATACGCCGATTCCACCAGACGGTACAGAAACTTATACCACAAAACCTCAACGTAAAATTATAAAGACATCACTTGGAGCTACTGACTTTATAAATTGGGATAGATATGAAAAAATTAATGATTTGATTGTTAAACTTAAAAAAGAGGATGTTAAAATAGTAGCCCTGGAACAGGGAAATAAAAGTATTGATTATAAAAAATTCAAAACTGATAAAAGTATTGCTCTCGTACTTGGTAATGAACCAGTTGGAATTGATGAGCAAACATTATCACTTTGTGATACAATGATAGATATACCGATGAGGGGACAAAAAAAGTCACTTAATGTTTCAGTGGCAGCTGGTGTGGCAATGTATGAACTGATTGATAAAATAAAGACATTCAATATTTAATATTGTAATTTTTTACTTAAAAGTAATGGCAAATCCAAAATATACAAATATAAATGATATCATGGGTAGATGGATTGAACGTACGCTTTGGCTTTGGTTACCTTTTCATGCAATTATTCGTTTAACAAAAGATGTTATCGCAAAACATAATAAAGAAAATAAATAATCAATAATATTGAGAATTTCTACATACTTAGATCTATATTAAAAAAACAGGCAGTATAGAACTACCTGTTTTTTTTGAGTCTCTAAATTTATATTTCAACAGTATTTGTAAACCTATTTGATTTCTTTTACGAATAATTCAAATGTTTTAGGATTTTCTATTGCTAATTCTGATAATACTTTTCTGTCTAATTCAACATTTTTCTTTTTCATTTTATTTATAAATGTTGAATATTTTTCTCCATGCAATCGTAAAGCATTATTAAAACGTAGTACCCATAAGTTTCGCATGGTACGTTTTTTAGCTCGTCTATCACGATATTTATATTTACCCGCTTTTAACAAGGCTTCTTTAGCTGCACGATAGTGTGATTTTCTACGCCATTTAAATCCTTTTGTAAGTTTTAAAAGATTCTTTCTACGTTTGCTTGCGGCTACTCCGCGTTTTACTCTTGCCATAATTTTGTGATTGGCACAGATGCATTGCAATGCGTCTGTGCTATATTAATATAATTTAAACTAATGCTTTCAATACATTTTTCTCATCTGTTTTGAAAAGTCTTTTATCGCTTCTTTTGCTCCTTGTTTTATTACCAGATTCTTTACCATTAAAATGATTTTGACCTGTTGAACGACGTTTAACTTTTCCATTTTTTGAAATCTTAATTTTTTTCAAAAGGGCTCTATTACTTTTTCTTTTTGGCATAATATTTTTTCTAAATAAATACATAATCACAGCAAAAAACTGTGTTCATCCTAAATCGTTAACTGTTGGTAAATTCTATATGATTTAAACTAATTTGTCAAATATTCTCAATTTATTATTCAGGTGCAATAATTGTATTAAAGCCACCGGGAAATTTCTTTATTTCCTCTTCTGTTCTATAAGGAATTTCTAATGTATCTAAGAATTTTACAATATTTTTTCTTGCCAATCCTTGATGCGCTTTTTCTCTGCCCCTTAGAACTATTTCAATTTTTACTTTATTTCCTTTCGACAAGAATTTTTCTGCTTGCTTCTTTTTGAATTCTAAATCATGGGTATCTGTACGAAGTCCAATGCGTACTCCTTTTGTACTAACAGTTTTTTGTGCGGCTTGACTTTGGCGATGCTGTTTTTGTTGAATATATTGAAATTTTCCATAATCAAGTATTTTACATACGGGAGGTTTGGCTTTTGGTGACACTTCCACTAAATCTAATCCTGCATCTTTTGCTATTGCACGAGCTTCTGTCAAAGATATTTCTCCTACATGTTCTCCATTGTGATCAATAAGAATAATGGGATCAGCAAAAATACGTTCATTTGCACGCATTTGTGGAGCTCTGCTTGTTTTTTTAGGTTTTCTACGAAATCTTCTACGCATATATTCTAGTGTATTAGTATATTAGTAAGTAGTAGATTAGTATATTCATGAGTCGTGATTAGTTCAAAAAACTACTCACCACTAACTAATATACTAACATACTAAAAAATTGTGGAGATGGTGGGAATTGCACCCACGTCCAAATTTGTAAATTTGATAATATTCTTCACACGTTTAGACATATTTTGCATATCTTTGCAAAAAGACATGTTTCAATTGGTAGTAGCAAAATAGTCAAAAGATCTACCAATCTATCTTTGAGATTTAACTAAGTATTGTCAAAGATACCAATAAAAAGCGAGTCTCAAAAATATGACACCACAATAAACCTATGAGACGCTCGGTTCGCGTGATGGCTCAGGCGTTTATTACGCGAGAGTCGGTGCAAAAGATGGTGCAAATGCGTTAGCAAATGCTACTTTTGCTTTATTGATAAAGTTTGCACTTAAATCAAATTGTATATTAGTTTTACGAGAATAAATATACATGCTCGACGTGCATATTAGCAAACAACAAACTGTCGAAAGCTAATCATCCCCAATTGTTTATGAACTACGTAAAACACGAGCAATATTTCGATCGGTTTCACGTTTTTTAATAGTATCACGTTTATCATGTTTGCTTTTACCTCTGGCAAGCGCGAATTCTAATTTAATTAAGTTCTTCTTAGTATAAACACGAATTGGTATTATTGTCAAGCCGGCTTGAGCTTTTTTGCCAATAAGTGAACGAATTTCATTTTTTTTTACCAATAATTTACGAGAACGATTTGGGTCGTAATCTTTTACAGTTCCAGCATGTTGATATTTTGGTATCAAAGCATTGGTTAAGTATAATTCATTATTATGAATTGTTACAAAAGCACCTTTGAGTGAAATATGACCAGTTTTGATAGATTTAACTTCATGTCCAAATAATACTAAACCAGCTTCATATCTTGTAAGAAGTTCATAATCAAATCTTGCTTTTTTGTTGGTGGCTAATGTCGTCATATCAATATTAAAGCATAAAAATATACAAATATCAAAATAACTTATTTGTCGTTTTTGAAGTAATGGTTTATTGTTTAGATAAATATCATTTAGTTTTAATTGAAAATTATATGCAGATACAATTATCTTTGAAAGAAAAAATAATAATTCTCGTACTAATAAATGATGAAAAAATAATTGATGAAGAAAAATGGGTTGATGATAATAATTTACTAGAAAAATTTTTTCCAATTGTTGATGAGATTTTAAAAAGAAATAATATCAGTATTAATGATATTGATAATTTTAAATTGAAAACAGATATTCCTTCTGGATATACTACAGCCAGAATTGCTGAGACGATTGTTAGAACATTAAATTTTGCACATCAATAACATTATGTTATTATTTACAATAAGAGTAATTTAGTTAAAATCAATACTTAGAATTTAACTTAAAAAATAATTAAATATTAATATACTAAATAAATGTCTGAAGAAAAAAAAGATGTGAAAGAAAAAAAAGTTGAAGATGCATGTTGTGCCAATGAAACTGGTGGAAACAACAATATTTTTTTGTGGCTTGTTATTGTTGTCATAGTAATTGGTGCAGTAGTATTTTTTACACAGAAAAATAATACTAACGATAATACGGAAGCAAAGCCAGTAAGTGAAAAGGTTAGTACAGAAGTAAAAGATGCTGCACAAAAACTCATCAAAGAAAATTTAGTAGCGCCAGAAACAAAAGTTGAAATAAAGAAAGTAATGCAGGAAAGTGGTTTGTATAAAATCGAATTATCAGTAGATGGTCAAGATATTACATCATACATGACAAAAGATAAAACTAAATTTATTCCACAATTAATTGACACAAAAGAATTGGAAAAGAATAAAAAAGAAGAAGCTGATAAACAAGCTAACGCTCCAAGTGCAGAAGTTTCAAATAAATTAGATAAACCAGAAGTTGAGTTGTTTGTGATGAGTTATTGTCCATATGGAACACAGGAGGAAAAGGGTATTTTACCAGCATTAGATGTTTTGGGTGACAAAGTTGATATGAAACTAAAGTTTGTTGATTATGCAATGCATGGAGAAAAAGAAATAAATGAAAACTTACGTCAGTACTGTATACAAAAAAATGAATCGCAAAAGATAGTGCCGTATTTAAAATGTTTTTTGGCAACAAATGGTCAAGAATCTGATGCAACTAATTGCATGAAAAAAAATGGTGTTAATCAAGCTGTACTGACTAAATGTATAGCGGATACAGATAAGGAATATAAAGTTACAGAATTGGCAAAAGATAAAAGTACATATATGAGTGGACAATTTCCACAATTTAATGTAGATAAAACTGATAATGAAAAATATGGAGTACAAGGTTCTCCAACTTTAATAGTTAATGGAGAGAAACTTCAAGTAGGTCGTGATAGTGCAAGTCTTCTAAAAGCAATTTGTTCAGGATTTAAAAATCAACCAGAAATTTGCAAAAAAGAATTATCTAGCGAATCTCCAGCACCAGGATTTGGTACAGGAACAGACAAATCTGGAGCAAGTGCTAATGCGGGTTGTGGAGCATAAAAAAATGTAAAATTCAAAAACCTCTTATGTGTAATATTTACAAATAAGAGGTTTTAAATTATAAAAAATAATGTTATACTACAACTATGAAATATTAGTTATAGAAAAAAATATGAAAAATAAAATCTTATTCACAATGGTTTTTATGGCAATAATGTCATTTTTTGTTGTTGCAAAAGTTAATGCTTTTACGCCAGCTTCAGTATGTGGAAATTTAATTTGTGAAAGTGGTGAGGATATTACAAATTGTCCATATGATTGTAATCCTTGTGGTGATGGAACTTGTGATGTTGGTATCGGTGAAACCCCACTTACTTGTAGTGCTGATTGTAATGGTCCAGTGTGTGGTGATGGAACTTGTGATAATTCGGAAAATTATGAAACTTGTCCCTTGGATTGTACAATGTTACCGGCTCCACAACCAGATCCAGGTACACCCTCTCCATCTTGTGAGGATGTAGTGATTCATATTGGTGAAGAAACTACTTGTAGCATAAAAGTTGAGAATGTAGAAACTTTTCCATTAACACAAGTAACTGCACAGGTGACTATTCCAGACAAAATAACTAAAGTAAATAATACTGATTCTTGGAATTGTATGTCTACAAATGAAGGAATCAAATGTCAAAAGTCATACAATCCGTATTTGGTAATGGGAGAAGTTGAATATTTAGAATTAACATTAACAACAAATACAGAAGGACAATACTCTTTAGGGGCTACCATTGTAGGAAAGGGAACTCAATATCATACAGTTGCTTACAATACAACAAAATCAATAGTTATGACAGATTCAACACCAGTAACAGCTACTGCTAGAAATGATGATGCTGCAGATTTTGGAGCTAGTCCCGGTTGTTGGGAAACAATTACAATTAGTGTGGCAGATAATGATACGTTGTGCAGTTCTGGACAAACAACATTTCATTTTTACAATATTAACAAAAATGCTAGTGTACATAGTACTAATACTAATGAAGGAGAAATTAATCTTGATGTAACAAGTGGGCATTTATTCGATTATGATATTTTATGTGATGGGGCTGTTATTGATAGTGCTAGTGCACAATGTATGGCAGCTTAAATATTTAAAACAAAAAAATATGAAAAAAATATATTTAGCAATTATAATTTTTGGTGTAGTAATATTTTCTGTAAATAGTGTGCAGGCAAGTGTTTCAGTTGATTTGGGTAGTTTTAGTGGAGTTGATTATAATAATGGATATCCAACTCCTACTAATGTTGTTACAACATTTAATATTGTTAATGATGAAAGCGCACCACTGACGGTTTTAAATTTAACCATTGATTCTGTTTCTATGGGATTTGATCAGGTGGTTGCGGGTAGTAATTGGTCTTGTGGATATATAGAAACACATTCAGCGCCAAATTTTGAGAGAACAACTACTTGTATTCCTAATAGTACATTGATAGTTGATCCTGGTGATAATGCGAATCTTGGTTTGAGATTTATTTTTGAAGACACCTCTGGCACAGGGATTTCACATCCTAATACAGTCGGATTAACAAATGTTGTTTTAAATGGTAATACCGCCAATCCTGTAAATGCAGATTTGGGTGGATTCGATTGGCATATTAGAGCGGAAGATGAACAAAATACAAATTCAACCAATACAAAATTAAATAAAACAGCAGAGGTTCGGGGTTATGTTTATTTTGATGATAATGATAATAACAAGAAGGACAAAAAAGAAGAAGGTGTAGAGAATGTTAAAATAAAATTACATTATGCTGGATTTGATGATAAATTTGATAATGGTGATGATGAAAAGTATACAGACAAAACAAACGAATATGGAAAATATCATTTTAATAATCTAGTTTCTGGTAAGTATCGTTTAAAGATAAAGGATGGGCAAATGATAGAATTTTATCTTACAGCAGAAAAAGATGTATTAAATGCTAAATCTCATTTTTCATTAAAAAAGGGAGAGACAAAAGAGCGAGATTTTGGATATGATAGAGATAAAGATTCAAATGGAAATCCAAAAAATAATAATTTACATTATTTACAATCTGGATTTATTTTTTCAATAGATAATATATTAAATTATTTAGTGAGTTTTGTAAAATAAATATAATTTCAAGTATAAAAAAAGTACAATATATTTGGTATATTGTGCTTTTTGATTAGTATAGTAAAATATAAATATGAAATATGTAGATAGTATTATAAAAGCAAAATATAAAGAAGCGAAAAAAAAGTGTAAGCCTATAAAGAAGCAAAGGCTTATTTCAGTTTTAAAGAATATTAATGTAAATAAACAATATTTTGATTTTCATAAAAAGAATATATGGCTGATAGGACTTATTATATTATTTGTAATTATGACTAGCATAAGTGTTGGAAGTTTTATTATAAGAAAAAAGAATTTGACAATTGAAAATATAAAAGAAGTAATTAAAGAAAAAGAATTTGACAATTCTTTAAATGATGACATTGTACAAAATAAACTAAAAACATTTCATATTAAAATAGATATAGAAGGTTTTCATGTTGATTCTGATATTATTGAAGGGAAAAAAGATAGTGATTTACATAAAGGAATTGTGCATCAAGAAGGTTCAGCATTTCCATCGCAATATAGTGGAAATGTTATTATTACTGGACATCGTTGGTATCCAGGAGATGGCGAATTTAGTAAAATATTTCAGAATATAAATAAATTAAAACAAGGAGATAAAATTTTTATAGAATACAAAGATAAAAAATATATTTATATTATTAATACTAAGACTATTGTTGAACCTGATAATACAGAATTTCTTAAACACACAAGCAAACCTCGTCTTACTATTTATACTTGTCATCCAAAATTTACTTCAGAACGAAGACTTGTTTATACAGCAAATTTAGATTCTGTAGAAGATATAAAATAGAAAAATTATATAAATAGTACTAAGATTTCAGATTGTCAGATTTGACAAAATATTTACTATTTGCTATTATTCAATGTACTGAAAATAATCCACTTTAATTGAGACGGATTTCTTGCTTAGTAACAAGGAGTTTTGTGTCAAGTTTGGATGCAGCATCGGACAATTTTGTGCGACAATTAAATAGTAATCATTCTAAAAACTCCATCACTAAGGTGTAACTCAAGTTTTCAAGACGCTCAACAAAATTTGAGAATATCGTATGATGGGAGGTCTTTTTATGGTTGAAGATAAAAAAATGAAGGTAAAGGGGAAATTCAGCGCCTCTTCTTCGCTTGCAAAGCGCAAGTTTTTCAAAAAACAATTAGCTGTATCACTTCCAAATCTAATTGAGGCTCAAACTGCTTCATATGATTGGTTTATGGAAAAAGGTTTACAAGAATTATTGGATGAAGTTAATCCAATTGTTGATTTTGCGGGAAAAGAGATGGAATTATCTATTTCTGATTATTTTTTGGATGAACCAAAATATGATGAACGTACATCAAGAAGTAAAAATTTGTCCTTTGAGGCACCACTTCGTGCAACGGCAAAATTAGTTTTTAAAAAAACAGGTGAAATAAAAGAACAAGAAATTTATTTTGGAGAGTTTCCTCTTATGACTGATAGAGGAACATTTATTATAAATGGAGTAGAACGAGTTATTGTATCCCAATTAATTCGTTCACCAGGAGTATTCTTTTCAATGGAATATATTAAAGGTAAAAAGTTTTTTGGTGCAAAAATTATTCCAAATCGTGGTGCATGGCTTGAACTTGAGACTGATCGTGATGGTGTGATTTATGTAAAAATTGATCGTAAGAGAAAATTGACAATAACTACTTTACTTAGGGCTTTTGGTTATGGAAGTGACGATGAAATTCGAGCTTTGTTTGCAGATGATGTTGAAATAATTGATACAGATCATATTGGAGAAACTCTTGCAAAAGATATTACTAAAACACAAGGAGAAGGATATAAAGAAGTGTATAAACGTATTCGTCCAGGAGATCTCGCAACAGAGGAAAATGCAAAGCAAATGATTGATTCAATGTTTTTTGATTTTGATCGTTATGATTTTGGAGCAGTAGGACGATATCGTTTGAATCAGCGATTAGAAAAAGAAAGAGAAAATACAAAAGAAAATCGTGTTTTAAATATCGAGGATTTTGTATTGATTATCAAAGAAATAATTCGTATGAATAATGATCTTCAAGCGATTGCTGACGATATTGATCATTTAGGCAATAGACGTGTTCGGGGTGTAGGCGAATTAGTTCAAAATAAGATGCGTATTGGATTTGCTAGAATGGCACGAAATATTAAAGATAGGATGAGTACGTGCGATGTTGATACAGTTGTACCGGGTCAAATTATAAATTCACGACCAGTTTCAGCTTCAATTAAAGAATTCTTTTCTTCTTCACAATTATCACAATTTATGGATCAAGTGAATCCATTGGCTGAATTGGAGCATAAACGTCGATTATCTGCGCTTGGTCCAGGCGGATTAACTAGAGAGCGAGCTGGCTTTGAAGTGCGTGATGTACATCAATCACATTATGGACGAATTTGTCCAGTAGAAACACCAGAAGGACCAAATATAGGTCTTGTCGGACACTTGGCAACATATGCTCGTATTAATGAATATGGTTTTTTGGAAACTCCCTATCTTGAAGTTAAACAAGAAGTTAACAATAATAAAACAGCATTAGTTGGACGTATTTTAGCTAAAAGCGTAGCAGGTATAAAAAAAGGCACAAAACTTACAGATTCTGATATCAAAAAGATTTTAAAGGATAAAAGTAAAACAATTAAAGTGACACCTTTTGTTGGAGACAGGCCAGAATATGTAAATGCAACAGTTGAAGATCGTAAAACGATAGCTCATGGTGGTACTAAATTAGATGAGGATAGAAATATTGTGAATACTATGGTTGAAGCTCGTGTTGGAGGTCATCCAGATATGGTTGTGGCAACTAGTGTTGACATGATTGATGTTTCTCCAAAGCAATGTATCTCTGTAGCAACATCTCTTATTCCGTTCTTAGAACATGATGATGCTAACCGTGCTCTTATGGGTTCAAACATGCAACGTCAAGCTGTGTCATGTGTGAAACCAGAAGCTCCTCTTGTGGGAACAGGCATAGAAGATAAAGCTGCAGCTGATTCAGGTCAAGCTGTAATAGCAAAAAATGACGGTGAAGTTATAGCGGTAGATGGAAATAAAGTAATTGTGAAGGAAAAAGTTCCAGTAGGATCTAAGAAAAAAAGTCATAAACGAGAGTATCTTTTGCATACATTTATGAAATCAAATGCATTTACCTCAATGAATCAAGTGCCACGTGTAGTAAAAGGCGAAAAAATAAAAAAAGGACAATTATTAGCTGATGGTTCTTCAACGGAACATGGTGAACTTGCATTAGGACAAAATATGCTTGTAGCTTTTGTACCATGGGAAGGATTTAATTTTGAAGATGCAATAATTGTTTCTGAAAGAGTTCTTAGAAATGATCGATATAGCTCAATTCATATCGAAGATTTTAAATTAGACGTTCGAGATACAAAGCTTGGGCCAGAAATAGTCACTAGAGATATTCCAAATATTGGTGAAGATAGATTAAAAAATCTAGATGAAACGGGTATAATTCGTATTGGAGCAGAAGTTTCTTCAAGTGATATTTTAGTAGGTAAGATTACACCAAAGGGTGAAGGTGATTTGACAGCAGAAGAAAGATTGCTCAGAGCAATTTTTGGTGAAAAATCACGAGATGTAAAAGATTCGTCACTTTATTTACCACATGGTGAACATGGAAAAGTAGTAGATATTAAGATTTTTACTCGTGAAGAAGGTGATAGATTGCCTACTGGTGTGAGTCAACAAATTCAGATTTCAATTGCTCAAATGAGAAAAATTGCCGTAGGTGATAAATTAGCCGGTCGTCATGGAAATAAAGGTGTTATCTCACGAATTGCACCAGCTGAAGACATGCCTTATTTGCCAGATGGTACCCCAGTTGATGTAATTTTAAACCCACTTGGTGTAGCTAGTCGTATGAATATTGGACAAATTCTTGAAACACATCTTGGTTGGGCAGCATTAGAGCATGGTTATACAGCGGCAACACCAGCACTTGATGGTGTAAGTGAGGAAGATATCAAAAAAGAGTTGAAATCAGCAGGACTTCCAGAAAGTGGAAAAATTGGGCTTATAGATGGTAAAACTGGTAGGCCGTTTGACAATGAGTCAACTGTGGGTGTTATGTATATTCTGAAATTGAACCATTTAGTTGATGATAAGTTACATATGCGTTCAATTGGACCATATTCACTTATTACACAACAGCCACTGGGAGGTAAAGCTCAATTTGGTGGACAGCGTTTTGGAGAAATGGAAGTATGGGCACTCGAAGGTTATGGTGCAGCACATACATTACAAGAAATGCTTACTATTAAATCAGATGATGTATTAGGACGATCAAAAGCATATGAATCGATTATTAAGGGAGAAGAAATCAGAAGTCCAAATCTTCCAGCCTCATTTCATGTATTGGTCAATGAACTTAAAGGATTGTGTTTGAATGTAAATCTCATCGGACAAAAGGTCGAGTCAGATGATAACGCAAAGAATGTAAAAACAAAGGATGCACAAGTAGAAAAAAATAACTAGCATCTAAATATAACTTTAAAGTCAAAAATATGGAAAATAATATAACAAAAGTTAGTGATTTTGATAGCGTTCAATTGCGGCTTGCTTCACCGGACGATATTCTTAATTGGTCAAGTGGTGAGATTACAAAACCAGAAACAATTAATTATCGTACACAACGATTTGAAATGGATGGTTTGTTTTGTGAAAGAATTTTTGGTCCGTCAAAAGATTGGGAATGTTATTGTGGAAAATATAAACGTATTCGATATAAAGGAATTACTTGTGATAAATGTGGTGTCGAAGTAACACGTTCAGTTATTCGTCGTGAAAGAATGGGACATATCAAATTAGCTGTGCCAGTGTCTCATATTTGGTTTTTGCGGGGTATTCCTAGTAAGATTGGTTTAGCGCTTGGGCTTTCGCCACAAGCACTTGAAAAGGTTATTTACTTTTCTTCATATATTGTGACTGATGTGGATGAAGATGCTCGCAAGCAAGCAATGGAAAATTTAGAAAGTGAATTTAAACACAAACAAAAAGAATTAAAAGCTGCTGATGATAAAGATACTTTGCAAGAGTTAAAAAAACAATTTCGTTCAAAACGTGATGCACTCAAAAATATTGAAAAATACAGTATATTAACAGAAGTTGAGTATTTTAATTTATCTACTAGCTTTGGACAAGTTTTTTCTGCTGGAATTGGAGCGGAAGCAGTGAGAGATCTTTTGGTTGAAATGGATGTTGACAAGATGAGAAAAGAGTTGGCTAAAAAAGTTGATGAAGCTGATTCAATTACAAAGAAAAAAATGCTTAAACGAATTAAATTTTATCAAGGAGTAAAAAAAGCTGGCATTAAACTTGAATGGATGTTGCCAACTGCAATTCCAGTTATTCCACCAGATTTACGTCCGATGGTTGCTCTTGATGGAGGAAGATTTGCAACTTCTGATTTGAACGATTTATATCGTCGCATTATCAATCGAAATAATCGTCTAAGTAAACTGATGGAATTACATGCACCAGAAGTAATCACGAGAAATGAAAAACGTATGTTACAAGAAGCAGTTGATGCGCTTTTTGATAATAGTGCTCGTCGTGGACAGGCATCAGTTGCTGCTTCAACTGGGCAACGTAGAGCACTTCGCTCACTTGCAGATTCTTTGAAAGGAAAGCAGGGACGTTTTCGACAGAACTTGTTAGGTAAACGTGTTGATTATTCAGGACGTAGTGTAATTGTAATTGGTCCACAACTAAAATTACATCAAGCAGGACTGCCTAAACGCATGGCACTTGAATTATTTAAACCGTTTATTATCAACAAATTAATTGAACGTGAATATGCACATAACGTGCGTACGGCAGGCAAAATGGTTGATAATGAAACAGAGGAAGCATATGAAATTTTGGATGATATTATCTCTCATCATTATGTAATGTTAAACCGTGCACCAACTCTTCATAGACTTTCTATTCAGGCTTTTCAACCAGTTCTTATTGAAGGTAAAGCAATTCAGTTACATCCAATGGTTTGTGCTGCATTTAACGCTGATTTTGATGGTGACCAAATGGCTGTACATGTACCTCTCACAAAAGAAGCACGTGAAGAGTGTGCAAATATTATGCTTTCAGCAAAAAATCTCATTAAGCCAGCTAGTGGAGATCCTATTACTACGCCATCACTTGATCTTGTGTTGGGAGTTTATTATTTGACTCATATCAAAAAAGGTGCAAAAGGTGAAGGAAAAATTTTTGCAGGAATTAACGAGGCAATACTCGCTTATCAAAATGGTGCTATTGATGTTAATGCGGAAATTTATTTACAGTATAAGAAAAAAACTTATAAAACTTCAACAGGACGTGCAATGTTTAATGATATTTTGCCAAAGAGTATGCGGTTTGTGAATGAAGAATTGACAAAAGTAGAATTAAAAACGATTGTAGCAACAATGCTTGAAAATGTAGGACAAGATGAAACAGCAAAATTTATTGATCGAGTAAAACATCTAGGATTTAAAAATGTAACACTCTCAGGTATTAGTTGGGGAATGGATGATTTAAAGGTTCCTAAAGAAAAAGCTCAAATACTTAAAGACGCACAAGCAAAAGTGACAGAGGTTCGAGAAAATTATGATATAGGACTTCTTACGGAAGAAGAGCGTAAAAATCGTTCTATTGATGTTTGGAATAAAGCAAAAGATGATATTACAGAAGCTGTGAGAAATGGACTTGACAAAGAAGGTCCAGTTTATTCGATGGTTTATTCAAAAGCTCGTGGTAGTGAATCAGTTGTAGTACAGATGACAGGTATGAAAGGTCTTATGGCTGGAGCAACTGGTGAAACTCTGGAATTGCCAGTACGTAGTTCATATAAAGAAGGTCTTGATGTGCTGGAGTATTTTATCTCAACTCATGGTGCTCGTAAAGGTATGGCAGATACTGCACTCCGAACAGCAACTGCAGGTTATCTGACGCGTCGTTTGGTAGATGTTGCTCAGGATGTTATTGTTACCGAAGAAAATTGTGGTGATAGAATTGGTGGATATGTTTATCGAGAGGATTCAGATAAAATTGGACTTGACTTTGCTTCTCGTGTAGTAGGACGTACTGCTCTGGGAGTAATAAAACATCCAAAAACTGGTAAGGTACTTGCTGAATCAAGTGATTTAATTGATAAAAAACAGGCAGCTGCAATTGATAAGTCTGGAATTGATAAAGTAAAAATTCGTACGGCAACATCTTGTAAAACACTCCGAGGAATTTGTCAGAAATGTTATGGTTTGGACCTTGGTCGCAGTAATTTAGTAGCGATGGGTCAAGCAGTAGGAACCGTAGCAGCTCAGGCAATTGGTGAACCTGGTACACAGTTAACTATGCGTACTTTCCATATTGGTGGTGTAGCTGGAAGTGATATTACACAAGGACTTCCTCGTGTTGAAGAAATCTTTGAAGCACGTTCACCAAAGGGAGAAGCAATTATTTCTGAGATTGATGGTAAAGTAATTGAGGTTGAAGATGAAGGAGGTAAGACCGTAACAGTTATTATAGAAACTCAAGATAAAAAGAAAAAGCAAAAGAAATATAACGTACCAGCAAATTCTACAATCAATATTGCAAAGGGAGATCTTGTAACAGTGGGTACGCAGTTAAATGAAGGTCATATTGATCTCAAAAAATTGTATGCTACAATGGGTAAAGAAGCAGTACATAGATATATTGTTAGTGAAATTCAAGGAATCTATGCTTCGCAGGGAGAAGGAATTAATGATAAGCATATTGAAATTATCATTAGACAAATGTTTTCACGTATCAGTATCAAAGAGGCGGGGGACACGACACTTATTCCTGGTGAAATTGTGGAACTTAGTGAATTTAATGATGCAAATGCAGAATTAAAAGAAAAAGAAGAAGAAGCTGAAGGTGAACCTATGATACTTGGTATTACAAAAGTTGCACTTTCAACGGAATCATTCTTGTCAGCTGCTTCATTCCAAGAAACTGCTCGCGTACTTATTAATGCAGCAATTTCAGGGAAAAAAGATCATTTACGTGGACTAAAAGAAAACGTAATCATCGGACGCCTTATTCCAGCTGGAACGGGATTTCGTAAACCGGAGAAAAAATAGATTATTGCATTAGTAAATAATTTAAACGAAAAACTGACTTAAGATTTGGAGTCAGTTTTTTGATTGACTAGAATAAACAAAAGTGCTAGTATAGAATATTAAAGTTTTTTAACAAGAGGATATCAATAAATGAGGAGATTTATAATGGAGAGTGCGTTAGAAAAATTAGGTGTTGACATCTTAGAGATTGAGGCAGTATTTTTCAAAGCGATGTTGGTTGGATATGTTAATAATAAATCTAGACCAAAGGAAATATTGGAATTGCCAGGATATAAATGTTTTGAATTTGTCAAAAATCATTTTAGAGTGATTGATGCTTATTGTGTTGCCAAAGTCAGTGATGTGTCTTTTGGTTTCACGACTATTTGGTGGAAGAATATTCCTGTGTGGAATATGAACTATGGTGGCCAATATTGTTCCACTCATATAGCAGTTCTAAAAGCAGCATTAAAAAAGAACTATGAAAGGAGTTGTTTTGTAGGAGGTAGGGGTCCAGAAACATTTGTAAGTGCTAAGTGTCCAAAGATACTTTATTGTAACACAGTACAAGAAAATAGTTGTTTTATGCAATTTGCAGGATATGAATGTTTAAGGTTTGCATGTCCTAGTATAAAAATCGGATTCCATAATTATTTTGGTGGACTATTAATATAGATTAAGGAGGTTCAGATGGAAATTGTAAATGTTGGTAGAAACCATAAAAATTGGGCGCGACAGTTTGAATGTGAAGAATGTGGTGCTACTGTTAAAGTATTCAGGTCCGATCTTTACATAGATAATGATATAAGCACAATGCGTCTTGTGACGAAAGTTTATGCCATTTGTAAATCTTGCAGTCATCCTATAATAATAGATGCATTACCAAAGCGTTGGGATAATTTACCCAACAAAGTCAAATAAGATATACAAAAAAACAAATAGACTAACAATAAAGCTGTTAGTCTTTTTTTATTTTTTAATCTTTAAAATTTCATCAACAAATCCATTTGCTAATAATTCTTTCGCGTTATTTATTGATAGACCTCTTGTTTGTAGATAATTTATTTGATTTTGAGGTAGTGGAATAGTTTTTGCACAGTGAGTGCACTCTACTTCGCTAGGATATACTTCCAGTTGAGGATTTGCAATTGCACTTGCAGATTTGTTTAGGAGTAAATTATGATTTACCAAATGTGCAATCGAATTTAGAGCTTCTTTTTTTATGTGTACAGTACCTGTAAAAGTAAATTTGCTATTGTCATCAAGTATACTTTTTATAATTGATTGGCTTTTGCTGTTTGGAGAAGTGTGATTTTGTGTGATATGTAACTTGAAATTGTTATTTTTTTCCCCACGGTAGAGTCCATAAATATAAACATTGGTTTTTTCACAAAGTATGTCAAAAATTACTTCACCATTTTTATTTTCAAAATAAAAAATATAATCACCAGGTTTTGTGATTTTATAAGTTTTTTGACTTTCTTTGGATATATCTTGATACATTTTATTTATAATTTAGCCTATTGATTTTTCTATTTCCATATTTATGAGTCTATAGAGCTCTACAGAATATTCGAGAGGGATTTCTTTTGTAATTTCATCTATAAATCCGTTTACCATCATACTTCTAGCTTTTGATTCTGTTAGTCCTCGTGACATAAAATAAAATAATTTTTCTTCATCAATATTTTCGATACTAGCTTCGTGAGACACTGTAGCAGTGTTTTCATTAGTGTCCATCGTTGGATATGTATTTGATTGAGAAATATTGTCTAGCAACATTGCATCACATTGTGTAAAACTCCTTGCATTTTTAGCAGAAGAGTTAGTTTTGATAAGTCCACGGTAGTTTGATATACCACCATTCATTGATATTGATTTTGAAATTACATTAGATGTTGTTTTAGGTGCCAAATGTATCATTTTTGCACCTGTGTCCAGTATTTGATTTTTGCCAGCAAGGGCCATAGATAGTACACTGCCACGAGCACCCTTGCCAACAAGTATCACTGCTGGGTACTTCATAGTTATTCCCGAGCCAATATTACAATCAACCCATTCCATCACAGCTCCTTCCATTGCTCGTGCTCGTTTAGTTACTAGATTATAAATATTTGTACTCCAGTTTTGTATTGTGCTATAGCGGACTTTTGCGTTTTTTTCTACAAATATTTCTACAACCGCAGCGTGAAGTGACTGAGTAGAATAAGCTGGTGCGGTACAACCCTCTATATAATGCACGGATGCACCCTCATCGGCGATGATAAGCGTACGTTCAAATTGACCAAATCGCTCAGCATTAATACGAAAATATGCTTGAAGCGGAAGTTTAACATGTACGTTTTTTGGAATGTAGATAAATGAACCACCGCTCCACACAGCAGAGTTTAGTGCGGCAAACTTATTGTCACTTGGTGGGATGAGTTTGGCGAAATATTTTTTGACGATATCAGGATATTTTTTTACAGCTGTATCCATATCACAAAAGATTACACCGAGTTTGTCCAGTTCTTTACTCATGGATTCATAAACTACCTCACTTTCATATTGTGCGCTTACTCCGGCTAGCCAGTTCTTTTCATGTTCTGGTACACCTATTCGATCATAAGTTTCTTTGATTTCGTCAGGGAGGTCATCCCAAGAAGTTTCTTGTTTGTCTGTAGCGCGGAGAAAATAAATGATATCATCAAAGTTAATCGTAGAGAGATCTGGACCCCAAGAGGGCATTTCCAAATCTTTAAATTTTATGTAAGCCTTTTGTCTAAATTGTTGCATCCAACTTTCTTCTCCCTTGTAATTACTAATTGATTTTACGACGTCAGAATTGATGCCGCGCTTTGTCTTTTTGACAGATATTTCGGGCATGGCAAAATCATGCTTTCTGTTAAAATCAAGATTATTTTTTACTTTATTATTTTGTATCTCAGTTTTTTTTATCATAAATTTAGCACGAATTTAGTTTTCGTAACCCTGAGCTTCTATTTTTTGTGCTAATTGGGCATCTCCAATCTGTGTAATTTTTCCATTCTTCATAACCATTACTTGGTCTACTGGTAAGTAAGATAATATACGATTATAATGTGTTATGAGGATAAGTGTCACGTCATCTTTTTGAGATAATTTTTTTAGGAAATTGGCGATTACTTTTAGGGCATCTACATCTACTCCAGTATCTATCTCATCTAGTATTATAAAGGTAGGATTTAGAATTGCTGCTTGAAGGACTTCCATTTTTTTACGTTCTCCGCCACTGAAATTTTCATTTAGAGAGCGTGTCAATAATTCTGAAGGAATTTGAAGTTCTTTGGCTGTGGTTTTAATTTTTTGTGAGAGGGTTTTGCTGTTTATTTTGTCTCTTGACACAACTGCGCGCAACAATTGTCCGACAGTTACTCCAGGTATGTCCAAGGGAGATTGAGGAGAAAGAAATATTCCTTTTAAAGCTCGTTTATTTGGAGGTAAATTATTTATCTGTTCATTATTTAAAAGTATATCTCCACTAGAAATTTTCATATCGGGGTTGCCCATAATTGTTTTTGCTAGGGAACTTTTACCAGAGCCATTTACTCCCATAATCGCATAAATTTTATTTATATCAAAATCAATAGAAATATCGCTAAGAATCTTTTTATTTTCAACTTCTACAGTAAGATTTTTTATAGAAAGCATAATTTCTAATAGTTTAGTTCTTTTTTTCGTAAGTTATAGCGGAGGCGGAGGGATTCGAACCCCCGGTCCCCGTAAAGGGACTTCGGTTTTCAAGACCGATGCATTCGACCACTCTGCCACGCCTCCGATTGATTTGATCAATTACAGAGTATATCATAGCAGGTGGCAGGGAATTTGTAAATATGTTAGAATAAATATAGAAAAAATAAAAAAATACTATGTCGATGAATCTACGTGAAAATAAAATAGATAAATTTAGTGATACAAGAAAAAAAAGTATTTTTGGTGGACAAAAAAGAATAAAATTATTCAAACAAAATAAGAAATTACAGCAATCAACTCAACGTAGGTTAAAGCCACTTAAACAAAAAAGACTGAAGCAAGTGAATGTAAAGCAAAATGTAAATGTACAAAATTCAAAAACTGAAAAATGGACTCGTAAAAAACCAAAACCAAAACTTCCAAAAGAAAAATTAAATTATCAGAAAGAAATTGAATATATTAAAAAATACTCACGATATTTACAAGAAAACTCAGAAGATGTATTGGTACATTGGCGAGGACCTGATTTTGAACATTATCCACGTAGTAAAAAATGGTATACGGGAGTTTCAATTATTGTAGCTTTAATTATATTTTATGCTGTATGGACTGATAGTATTATTATGGCAATTGTATTTATTCTTATTTGGCTTGTTGGTTATTTACAATTATCACGACCACAAACGGTTATTGATTTTGCAATCACATATGATGGAATATTGGTAGGAGATGAGATTTATAGTTTTGATGAAATAAAATCTTTTTGGATTTTTTATGAGCCACCACATACACGAATCATTAGTTTACACATGAAAGGATATTTGAGACCATATTTGCATATCCCATTACATCAAGTTGATCCAGTTATTGTACATGAAAAACTTGTAGAATTTATTTCAGAAGAAAAACAAGAGCAAAATCTTGTTGATGTAATGGAGCGATTGCTTCATATGTAATTACATAATAAAATGTTGTGAGAATTAGGTATTTTTAAAAATGAATAACTTTATAAACAAAAATTATACATATGCACTCATAGGTGCATCATCTAATAAAGAAAAATATGGTTACAAGGTATTAGAAAATTTATTAGAAGCTGGTTTTCATGTATTGCCAGTTAATTTAAAAGGTGGTGAAATATTTGGACAAAAAGTCTATAAAAACATCAATGAAATCTTAGAAAATATTGATGTAGTGATTTTTGTTATTCCATCACAAATTGTAGAGGGTATCATTGAAGATGTTATGAATCTTGGTATTAAAAAAGTGTGGTTACAACCTGGTAGTGAAAGCAAAATTGTAATTGATTTTTGTACTCAACATAATATTGATTGCTATCATAGTGCTTGTATCATGCTTGAACAATTGAAGTATATTACATAATATTATTATGTAATATTTTAAAGATAACTGTAATTAAAGAATGAAAAATAAAAATACTCTTCGTGGACTTGGTTCTGCGTTGATTGATGACAAATCTTATATTTTTTTGTATAACGATGATGTGAATCATGGTGAATTTATAGTACGTGAAAGTGAAGATGGTATTATATTTAAAACAAAAAGTTTAAATGCAAAAATTGTAAATATTAATGGTCCCTCTGATAATCTCCAAGATTGCGGTTTTTTTCATATTTCAAAAGTTGAAAAAAACTACTATCTTACGTACAAATTATATGAAACAAATCAATTGTGTATTGCAAAGTCAAAAAATTTAATTGATTGGGAAAAGAAAATTTCATTAAAATTAAACTTTACTAATGCAAAAATAGTTTCAGATTATTTATATGCTGGACGAAATGTGATGTATGTTGGTGGAGATGCTTTGCGTTTATATGTATCAGAAGATTTTAAAAATTGGAGACGTGCAAAAAAAGATTTAGTTGTCTTAGATAATAAAAATGATGACGTATTGGTTATGGAAGTACAGGTTGTAGAAAATGGTGTATTTGTGATGTATGCAAAAATAGGAAAAGATAATAACAATATTATACAATATGAATTATACGGTGTACTTTTTGATTACGGTGATCCTACAAAATTATTATGGCAGTCAGAAACTCCAATTTATAAAACAAATAATATAAAAAATAAAATTTCAAGATTGTTTGGAACAATGCTTTTTGATGATTATTTTGTATCATATTGGACAAATAAAAATAATGAGATGTTTTTAATTAAACATTTTTATGAACATGGTTCTCAAATGAAAAACTCAAGAATTATAGAAGATATTGCAGATAAACAGATAGAAAAAAAATCTTTTGAATTAGAACGTTCTGAATTAAATCCAATAATAAAACCGCGAAAAATTGATGAATGTGAATATGCATGGGAATCTCAAGCAACATATAATCCAACAGCTATTGAAAGTGATGGAGTAATACATATAATTTATAGAGCAGATGGTGATGATATGATGTCAGTGTGGGGATATGCCTCAACTATAGATGGTGTAACTATTAAAGATAGATTAAATAATTGTATTTACCAGAGAAAATCTTCATCAATGAAAGTTCAACTGCCATCGCCAATATTATATACATCAGGTAATAATGGAGGTGGTGGTTGTGAAGATCCTCGTGCTGTTTTAATTGAAGGGGTCATATATGTAACATTTACTGCATTTGATGGATGGGGTTCAGTACGTGTTGGACTAACCTCAATTAATTTTGAAGATTTTAAAAATAAAAAGTGGAATTGGAAAAAAACCAAACTTATTTCACTACCTGGAGAAATAAATAAAAATTGGGTAATTTTTCCAGATAAAATTAATGGAAAATTTGCAATATTACATAGTTTTATGCCTAATATTTTGATTGATTATTTTGATAGTCTGGATGAATTAGATGGTTGTATATTTATAAAAAGTAATAATACAAGACCGATTGATGCATCACGTGGATGGGACAGTTGGTTTCGTGGTATTGGACCTGCTCCGCTTAAAACTAGTGAGGGATGGTTAGTTTTTTATCATGCAATGGATTACAGTAATCCTGATCGTTATAGGTTGGGCGCTTTACTTTTAGATTTAAAAGATCCAACACGAGAATTATGTAGATCGAGAGCTCCAATTTTAGAACCAGAGGAATATTATGAAAATGAGGGACATAAACGAGGTGTTGTATATTCTTGCGGTGCAGTTATAAAAGATGAACAAGTGTTTGTATATTATGGTGGTGCAGATAAATTTGTGTGTGTGGCAATTGCACAGTTGGATAAACTTTTAGAGAGTTTAAAACAAAATAAAGAATTTAAAATGACAATTAATTAAAATAATATAATTTTTATGAATTGTAAAAAAATTACAGTAAAACGCTACCCGAACAATCCTATTCTAGGTCCAGATAGAACACATCCATGGGAGGCTCAGGCAGTATTTAATGGTTGTCCTGTTAAAGATAAGAATGGATATCATTTATTATATAGAGCATTATCTTTCAAACAAAAACATAAAGATCAAACAATGGAACTTTCAACTATTGGTTATGCACACAGTAAAGATGGATATAATTTTATAGATAATCGTAGACAATTGATAAAACCAGAGGAAGAGTGGGAAAAGTATGGTTGTGAAGATCCGCGTGTAACAAAAATTGATGATAAATATTATATTACTTATACAGCACTTTCAGATTTTCCACATACATCAAATGGAATTAAAATTGCAGTTGCTGTAACAAAAGATTTTAAAACTATAGAGTCAAAACATCAAGTGACACACTTCAATTCAAAAGCAATGGTAATTTTTCCAGAGCGTATAAATGGAAAAATTGTTGCAATTTTTACAATGAATACAGATAATCCACCAGTAAAGATTATGCTTGCGGAATTTGATGAGCTGGAACAAATGTGGAGTGAAAAATATTGGATAGAATGGGAAAAAAATATAGATACCCATACATTACACTTTCAGCGTTCTTTAGATGATCATATAGAAGTCGGTGCACCACCGGTAAAGACAAAAGAAGGTTGGCTAACTATGTATTCATATATTAGGGATTATAAAACTGGTCATCCAACGTTTGGTGTTGAAACTGTACTACTTGAATTAAATAATCCAATTAATGTGATCGGTAGAAGTGTTGAGCCACTTATAAAGCCAGATGAAATATATGAACAATATGGTGTTATACCACGTATTACATTTCCTTCGGGATTATTATTAGACGATGATGAATTGAGATTGTACTATGGTGCAGCTGATACGGTATGTGCAGTAGCAACATTATCGCTTAAAGAATTATTAGATTTTATAAGATTGAAAGATTGTGAAGAATATATAGATAAAAATACAGAACCAGTAGTGCTAGAACGATTTGAAGGAAATCCAATTTTAGAACCAACACACAATGGTGATTGGGAATCAAAATATGTTTTAAATCCAACAGCAATTTATGATGATGACAAGATACATATATTATATCGTGCTCAAGATGATAATGATACGTCAGTTATTGGTTATGCTCAATCAAAGGATGGTTTTCATATTACAAAAAAATTAAATAAACCAATTTATGTGCCACGTATTCCAGAAGAAGTACGAAAAGAGCCTGGGTTTTCTGGTTGTGAGGATGCACGTATTACAAAAATAGAAGATAGATTCTATATATGTTATACGGCATATAATGGACATGGTCCGGCACGTGTTGCTTTTTCGTCAATTGATGAAAAAGATTTTTTAGCACATAAATGGGAAAATTGGACAATGCCAATACTTATTTCACCAGAAGGAATGGATGATAAAAATGCTTGTCTTGTGTCAGAAAAAATAAATGGTAAATATGCATTTTTTCATAGACTTAAACATACGATTTGGTTGGATTTTGTAGAAGATCTTAATTTCGGACATGGTCGTACTTTAGGTGGGCGCAGTATAATGTGTTCAAGGCCTGATTCGTGGGATAGTGAAAAAGTGGGAATTGCAGGACCACCTATTAAAGTTGGAGATGAGTGGTTATTAATTTATCATGCATTATCTTCTCATGATGGACAATATAGATTAGGCGCTGCTATGTTCAATTTAGAAAATGGTGAGTTGACATCAAGATTAGATTATCCAATTTTAGAACCAAAAGCAGATTATGAAAATAAGGGTTTGAGACCCGGCACAGTATTTTCATGTGGTTCAGTACTTAAAAATGATGAATTATTTGTTTATTATGGCGGAGCTGATGAAGTGGTATGTGTTGCAAAAGTAGAATTTAAATGTTTAGTTGATGCACTGGAAAAGCAAAAGTCATAATAATATGAAAGTTTATTAAAAAACTTTCAGATTATATAATAATTTATATTGTAAGTTGTTTGACTTTGTAAAATTTTTATTATATACTAGGTGAACATCCGCACTTCCTGCGCGGTTTTGTTTTTGAAATTACTTTTAGTTATTATAGTTTATGGAAATTAGAAATATTGCAATTATTGCTCACGTTGATCATGGTAAGACTACTATTACAGATGCTGTGATGGAGCAAACAGGTGCTTCATCTGATGGTAGTATGGATAGTGATTCTATTGAGCAAGAACGTGGAATTACAATTTATGCAAAAAATACAGCAATAGAATATAAAGGCACAAAGATAAATATCGTAGATACTCCGGGACATGCTGATTTTGGTTCTGAGGTAGAGCGTGTGCTTCGTTCAATTGATAGCGTTGTATTAGTTGTAGATGCTCAAGAAGGTCCCATGCCTCAAACTCGGTTTGTACTTAAAAAGTCACTTGAAATTGGACATAAACCACTCGTGGTTATAAATAAAATTGATAAACCAGCAGCCAGACTTGGTGAAGTTGAGGAAGAAATTTATGAATTATTTTTAGATTTGGGAGCCACTGATGAACAATTAAATTTTGATATTATTTATTCGATTGCTAGAGAAGGAATTGCAAAAAATAATCCTAATGATGATAGTAAAGATATGACACCACTTCTAGATGCAATAATTGAGCATGTAAAACCTGCATCAAGTGATATAAAGGCACCTTTTAGGTTGCAATCTTTTTCACTTGCATATGATGATTTTTTGGGTAGAATGGCAATAGCTCGTATCTATGAGGGTAAGGTGGGAATTGGCCCAGTTTTTGTAAAGGCACAAGATAAAGAAATTAGAAAAGCAAAGATTATTAAACTTTTGACATTTGAGGGAATTGAAAAAAGGGAAGTAATTGAGGCTGTAGCAGGAGATATTGTAATGATTGCTGGAATTGATGATATTGATATTGGTGAAACAATTTGTGAAAATGAAGATGCAGAGATTTTACCAGCAATTACAGTTGATGAGCCCACAATCTCATTGGAATTTTTGGTTAATAATTCACCTTTTGCTGGTCAAGAGGGGGAGTTTGTAACTAGAGAGCAAATTCGTGAAAGATTAGAAAAAGAATTAGAGATTAATGTTGGTTTAAAAGTTGATTTTACTGGAGAAAATTTTACGGTTTCAGGTAGAGGTGAGTTGCATATTGCAGTACTTTTAGAAAATATGCGCAGGGAAGGATTTGAAGTTGCGGTATCTCAACCTCGTGTAATTATAAAAGAAATTAATGGAGTAAAGCAAGAACCATTTGAAGAACTTACGATTACTGTGTCAGAAGAATATTCTGGAGCAATTATTGAAAAATTAGGAAAAAGAAAAGGTGTGATGATAGACATGAAACATGAACAAGATGGTGTAAGAATGCTTTTTGAAATACCAACACGTGGACTGTTGGGTTACCGAAATGAATTTATAATTGATACAAAGGGAGAGGGAATTTTATCATCACAATTTTTGGAGTTTCGTCCATTTGTTGGTGAAATCAAAAGACGTTCAGTTGGCTCAATGGTTTCAGGTGAAACAGGTAAGGCACTTGGTTTTTCATTGGCAAATTTACAACAAAGAGGAGCTTTGTATATTGGTCCAAGTACACAAGTATATCAAGGTCAAGTGATTGGAAATACTTCAAGAGGAGATGAAATGACGGTAAATCCAATAAAAGGAAAACATCTTACAAATATGCGAGCAAGCGGAAGTGATGATGCGCTTAATCTTACGCCACCAATTTCAATAACAATTGAAAAAGGAATGGAGATAATGTCGAGTGATGAATATTTAGAAATTACGCCAAAAAGCGTACGATTGCGAAAACAATATTTAACAGAAAATGATAGAATTAAAGCAAAACGTAAGAGCAACTGAGTTCAAAGCTCATAAAGTTTATAAAAATAAGAGACGGCATACCTTTTTTGTGTGGAAAAATAATTTATAATGTAATCATGATAAAGTTTTTAGACAATGTTCAAAAATATTTATTTTTGTGGATTGTTATTGTAATTACTACAGGACTTGCAATTGTATATTTTTTTGGTGGATTTAAATTTACGCCGATAATCTGTTTAGTCGCCGCTGTAGTTATGATTTATCCATCATTTGTTCCGTTGGCGTTTGATAAAATATCAGCATCAATAAAAAATTATCCAGCAGTTATTGCTTCTATTATAATTAATTTTATAGTATTTCCGTTTTTTGCATATTATATTGGTAATATATTTTTGGAACAAGAATATGTATTGAGATTAGGTCTATTATTATTAGCTTTACTTCCTGGCGGTGGCATGGTAACTACATGGGCAATTAAATCACATGCTGATATGCCCACAACCCTTGGTATTGTAATTATGAATTTACTTATTGCGATAGTAGTAGTACCATTTGGAATGTCATTTTTTATGAATCATTTTGCATTTGATGAAATATCGGTTGATACAAAAGCGATGTGTATAATAGAACAAACAACAAATGGTATAGCATCGTGTGATTTTGGTGGAGAAGGCGTATCATCAATAAAAATTGCAATACCAATTTTTATAATTGTGATAATTCCGCTTATTTGTGCGTACATTACACAAAAAATCATAATCAAAATAAAAGGGCTAGAATATTTTGATAAAAATAAAAAAACTTTTGGAGAATTTAGTAATTTTGGATTATTGATTACAGTGTTTGTTTTGATGAGTTTAGAAAGTAATACTGTTATTTTTGATAATCCTGAAATTTTAACAAATATTTTTATACCTCTAGTACTTTTTTATGGAATTAATCTTGTTGTGATATTATTTTTTTATAAATTGTTTTACAATAAAAGTGTAGGAAAGGCATTTGTGTGGGGGAGTTATTTGCGTTATATTACACTTGCACTTGGTATTGCGATATCATTGGTATTTCAGGACAAACGTTTGTCAATTATAACAACAATTATAGTGCTTTCATATTTTATTCAAATACCGAGTTCATTTATGTTAGTGAAATTTTTGAAAAAAATTGGTTAAAAATAAAATTAACTTTAATAAAAAAGTGAATTAATTAGCACTCTCGTCTAGAGATTGCTAATTTTTATTTTTTATGATAATATAAATAATACTAAATTAAAGTTACAAAAATATGGCAAAAGATTTTTATGAAATTTTAGGAGTATCAAAAGATGCGTCTGACGCTGAAATAAAAAAAGCATATCGCAAAATGGCACACAAATACCATCCAGATAAGGAAGGTGGTGATGAGGCAAAATTTAAAGAAGTAAATGAAGCCTATCAAACATTATCTGATAGTACAAAGCGATCACAATATGATCAATTTGGACAAACATTTAATGGTGCAAATGGTGGTTCAAGAGAACCTGGCAGTGGTTTTGGTGGTTTTGATTTTTCTGATTTTGCTCAGGGTGGAGGTGGACAAGGGTTTGAATTTAACTTTGGTGGTGGTGCTAGTGATATTTTTTCTGAGATGTTTGGTGGCGGTAGACGGGGCAGTGGGCGTGGACGGGATGTACAAGTTGATGTGGAAATTGATTTTTTAGAGATGATAAAAGGTGCAATTAAAGAAGTTTCTATTTATAAATCAGTAGAGTGTAATAAATGTGGTGGTAGTGGTGGAGAACCTGGAGCAAAAGAAGAAACTTGTAAAACTTGTGGTGGCAGTGGACAAGTACAAAAAACGATGCAAACGATTTTAGGGACAATTGCACAACAAGCTGTGTGTGATAATTGTGGGGGAAAGGGAAAAACTTTTAGTGAAAAATGTTCTAAATGTAAAGGTGTTGGACATTATAGGGAAGAAGTAAAAGAAACTATTGATATTCCAGCGGGTATTAATGATGGTCAATCAATTGCTATTGCTGGCAAGGGTGAAGTTGGTAAAAATGGTGCTCCAGCAGGTGATTTAATTGTTACAGTTCATATAAAACCAGATAATCGTTTCGAACGTGATGGATATGATATTCATTCAAAAATTCATGTGAATTTTGCACAAGCTGCATTAGGAGATAAGGTGGAAATTGAGACTGTGGATGGTTTGGTAAAAATGAAAGTACCAGCGGGTACACAATCAGGAGAAATCTATAGAATTCGTGGTAAAGGTGTTCCAAAATTGCGGGGCATTGGTCGTGGTGATCATTTAGTGGAGGTAATTGTAGATGTGCCGACAAAATTATCACGAAAGGATAAAAAAATCATAGAACAATTACGAAATTTATAAAAATATACATAAATTAGATAAAATATTAGAAGAAAAGATGTTTATGTGATAACATCTTTTCACTTTATTTTTTGGTAAGTGCATGTTAAAGTAAATGTGAGATAGTAAAAATTTATGAAAAAAATCATAGAACAATTGGTTGTAAAAGGTGTCATAAAGCTTCAAGCTGATAATGTATGGAGTGTTTTTGATGTTCCTAATATTATTGTGGAGCGTCCTAAGGAATTATCTCGTGGTGATTGGACTACAAATGTTGCATTTATGTTAGCAAAAGAATTAAAACAATCACCATTTGATATTGCAAGGGAGCTTTCTGGTGTATTAAATCAATTTAATACTCAAAATATTATAAGCATTGAAGCAGTAAAACCAGGGTATATTAATTTTACACTCAGTAGAGATATTTTTGTACAAGAATTAAAACAAATAATCAAAAAAAGCGATTTTTATGGAAGCAATAATATTTTAAAAAACAAAAAAATCACTGTTGAATATACTCAGCCAAATCCCTTTAAGCCATTTCATATAGGGCATCTGATGAGTAATACTATTGGTGAATCGTTATCACGAATTATTGAATTTTCTGGAGCTAGCGTTGTACGTGCAAATTATCAAGGTGATGTAGGACCTCATGTTGCCAAAGCCTTGTGGGGAATTAAAAAATTAGGACTTGATCCAACAAATATTGAGGAGATTGGAAAAGCCTATGCTTATGGTCACACTGCATCAAAAGAAAGTAAAAAAGCAAATGAAGAAATAAATAAAATAAATACAGCAATTTATAATAGAAGCGATGAAGAGTTAAATAAAATTTATGAAATCGGAAGAGATAAAACTCTCAAACATTTTGAAAAAATTTATAAAATATTAGGAACAAAATTTGATCAATATTATTTTGAGAGTGAAACGTGGCAAAGGGGTGAGGAAATCGTACGTAAGCATATGGGTGATATTTTTGAAGAAAGTGAGGGTGCTATTATTTTTGATGGAGAAAAATATGGATTACACAAACGTGTATTTAT
>JAUTWP010209549.1:0-15883 GCA_033042655.1 Cyathermia naticoides | reverse complement strand
CGCGCGCTCACATACACACACACACACACACACACACACACACACATACACACACACACAAACACACATACACACATACACACATACACACACACATACACACATATATATATACACATATACATTTAATTTATTTTTGCTTCTGCGTCATACTATTTTATTTTTGTTTTGTTTGAATGATTAATGCTAATTTGAAAAGGTGTGGGAGAATTAAAAACAGGTCGATATATCAATATATTTTAATATAATACATAATAGGTTGTGCATTGGAGTTGATGGATATAACAGGCAAATACACCAAGGAATACAAACAAATACATTATTATAGATAAAGGACAAACATCATTTAGAATAGACGTTCCAGGTGTGTTTCATAGCCATGATACGCATTTTTTCTGTTTAAATTTATTTCATATCAATTATATTTAATAATTATTTAATAGCTCCAATATATATACATGTATGTATATAATAATAATAATAGAATATAAGCAGTTGACGATATTGTTGATGGGGAAAATGATTAACTTTATTTGTAACGTTATCATATCGTTCTTTTTTAGTCATCTTCTGTATGCCTTAATATCTGTCTGTCTGTCTGTCTGTCTATATATATATATATATATACAAACCAAACAAACTCCAAAATAGTATAATTGTGTAACATATTAAGTAAATATTTTTAGAACATCCAAATAAATACCACCATTACCACTAATAATAATAATAATAATAATTGTAACAATAATATAGAAATAATAAAATAAAATAATAACAATGACACAATAACTAAAAACCAAAGAACAATAACAGTATTAATTATAATAAAAATTATAGACTAAAATAATTCTAATAACAAAGATAACAAGTAAAAACCAAAGAACAATAACAACAACAACAACAATAACAATAGTAATAACGTTGTTGTTGATGATTATAATAATAATATAAAAATTGTAATATTTCCAAATAAAATCAAACTATGATTGTACCTTCTGGAAGGGGGAGCTATCTCCTGAGGCACTTCGTGCCTTGTTTAATCATCACAAATTATTTATAAAAATAGTGGCCCCCCATTTTTTTATTTATCAAAGTATGGGGTTTAAAATGTGAGATTTAATTTCACGTGAATACAGGTAGATGTTTGCCGCATATGTCGTGAAGAAAACAGTTAATAGAGATACGCCTGTCTGTTCGCAATGTGTTTGTTTTAACAGCACCAAATAACACACACATTAATTAACACAGCTGCCATTAAGAAATATTAAATTATTCAAAAAGGAAGCGAAGCAGGAAATCCAGAAAATAAATATTTAAAACACTGTTTAGTTTCTACGTAGACAACTAAATATAATCTTTTTTTGGTTTAGTGGAAATATTCGCAAATAAAATTATGTTGTACAAAAGAAAATATTTAGTGGACTGTCTAAACCGGATTCACTTGGGAGCAAATAAATATGCTGGTTTAGACAGATTGCTGGTATAGACATGTTAATTTTTCATTCAGGGTTACAAAGCTGATAGGACTTACACAGAAATCTGGACTGGACACAATTTTAATGCTGGTTTATACAGTCCCTATATATCAAAATGTCCATTGTTTCAAAGGTGTTTATCAAATATGTTAGCTTTTGGCTCAGACTTGCAGAAGTTTGGTTTAGGCTTGTAGAAAATAATGTTTTATTACTTTAATACACTGCACACCATTATTGATGTGAACATAAAAAGGTCAAATACAGTATATCTGTGGATGTAATGATTTTTACAAATTTAATATAATTTATGTTTGAATGTCTATATTGGAAAAACTTAACCATATACTAGTATATTTTAATACGTACATAAATAATAAATGTTTAACTACTTATGTAAATGTTTAAAACTTATCAATATAAAATAAACTATTTTATGTAGTCTTTTATTTCTCTTCTATAAGTCTATGTTTAGTTATGAATTCTATTTAAAGTTTTAAATATGATAATATCGCTAGTCATATATTTGAGAAAGACTGGATAATTCATCGCTGACCTTTTTCTTCAACAAATCAGTTTCAAATGATTTTAATACTTATGCTACGTAATCGTCGTATATAAATGATCAGGAAATAGTTTTAATAATCTAATTTTATATAATGCCTTAAAAGTAATGCTTGGTATTACCTGAATTAAGTTAGTATGTGTCCGTCAATATGTTCTGTATCCCTGACTAGAATTATAAACTTGAATAGCTTGTGACCAACCCTTTTTATTATAATTATTTGTCAAATATGTACAAATGTTTTATATTATAGCTATATAATACTATTAATATTTAATTAGTATTAATTTAATACATTAATATATAAATACTAATAGTATTTACATTTAAAAATCTATTTAAATGGAATGATTTTGTTGGGTCTATTTTATTCTATTTTTCTAACCTAATGTTTTAAATCATATTTATAAATATGAAATCATTAAATTTTTATAATACTTCCCAAATGTAATGCTTTTATATTGAAATAATAAATATATTTTAATGTGTCCTAGGACTTACTTGGAATAATTATCTGTTCTATATAATGTTCTTATGAAATGTTTTAAATAATAAATATAATTTTAATAATTAATTAACATTTCACTAATTTAATACTTAATGATAATAGAGAGATTTAATTATTAACTTAATTGAAATAATTTTGTTGGGTCATTTTAAATATATTTTTCTAATCAAATATGTTTTAATTCATACACATAAAACAATTGTAATATGTATTTAATAATAATAGTTAATACCAATATAATCCTTTAATATCCACACGATAATAAATAAATTTCAATATTTACTTACCTGGGATAATTTTGTTTGGGTCGCTCAAGTCCATGATTGCTGTATCTGGGACAGGATGAATTTTGTGTTTCTCTGAGTTGGGTTGTGACGAATCAAAGTAACAGTCAAATTAGTCGCGCCTTATTATACGAGCAGCTTTTCAATAGAAGCAGACGACACGGGGATGCCACCGCGCTATTCAATGAGACCTTCCATTGGCTACAATTCAAAGGGGTGTGAGTTTGTCATTTTACCCTTTGCCGCCGATCTGTCAGTTAATAACGGTATCTTTTAAAAACAAATTTTCTGCAATATTTATACTTTTTCTCCAGAATTGTCAATATTTTTATTAATTTTATTTTTTTTCAAATCAGTTTAATTATTGTAAAATTTAATTCTTCAAACCAAATTAATAATAATGTTTTAAAGAAATGTCATTTGTAAATAAATGTCAAATATGTAATGAACAAAACTTTTTTAAGATTTATTTTGTAAATATTGTGTAGGTTTATAATATATTTTAAACAGAAATTATTTTGTTGTTGAAAACGTTATTGTATTTTAAAATATACTTTGGTTTCGTTGATTTCTTTTTCTATCCCAACCTTCGTCCCCTTTACAGAACATGGATTCGGCTGACGTTTACTCGGCGCGTGTCAATTGTTATTCACCTGTTACCACCAAATCTCATTGGTCGTTATGTGTCAGCGCTCGTGCCCACCTTGCATCTCCGCCGTCCTTTTTGACAACAGTGTCGTGACGTCACGCTCGCGGCAATATCTCATTATCATAGAAATAAGCTACTAGTACTCGTTGGCAAATAGTTTACTTTACATGTACAGAAAGGCGAGGCATTTTCATTTAGTTTTCTTTGATACAAAGAAAGAAAGAAGTATACAAATCTCACTTAATCCTCTACGTAGATGGTTATTTCTTTTTTAATCTTTGACAAAGTGACTAAGTTTTACTGTCGCTTTTAATGCAAACGTTAGCGCGACAGAAAACATAATAAAAATATTAAAATAATGCTCGGATATAGCTTACAAGTTCCATTGAAGATATCAAAATGTCTTTTATTGGATATACAATATTTGAAATTATATCTGAATCAATTTGAATTTTAAATCAGAAACAAAATAAAATATGAATAGAAATAAATATAAAACAATAACAGAAACGTCTTGGTACAAACATAGGCTACATGTAATACAAGATTTATTTAATAGATATATCATTTACAATTTAATTAATACTAAATATAATTACATGTATTATAAACATTGTCGAAATACAGGAGCAGGAATATCAATTTCTATTAGTTCATGGAATGAAATACGTAGAATGGCCGGATTTAATTTTTAAAGATTAAATATAGTATGCTTTTTCATGAATAGCATGGCCCCAGACCCCTCTAGACTTCTGGGATACACATCCTCAAACAAAGTACTTTATGCTTTACTTACTGATCTTAAATTTGAGGAGAGCGGGGTAGATCGGGTCAGCTTAAAATTAACCACTTTAATCGTTGTTTTCGTCGTTTTCTTTCCATTAATTTTAGTTTTTTAAATACTAGAATGAATCTGTCACTATAATTACATTGTATAAGGATCACGTCACTACTAACGCTACCTTGAATGTTTCTTACGATCAGCAGCTATAGCTAGTTTTACAACTCGATATAGGTTACAATTGTCTTAATTATTCGTTAAAAATTAATGGTCCCTGATTTAGAGAGAACCAAGCTTCCCCATGTGGTGACATAACCTACCAGACACGGGGCAGGTTGGGTCACTTGGAGTTTTATGTTTGTTTTAGTTTTCATTTGTTTAAGTAAACATTAAAGTTCCGTTTAAAATTGATTTCAATCCGTTTTAATTGATACAATTTGATTGAGACGAAAAAGATTATTTTTGACTCAACTTGCCCCAACTGGACTGGAATTTTTGTTTACGTGTCTACATCACTAATTAGTGTTCAGACACGCCCCTCCTGGGCACGGTATCCGACAACGCCGGACACCCTACCCAGGACAGGAATCTGCCCCGCTCTCCCATACTTATAAAATAGTCCCCTGCAACCCCCCACCCCTCGGCTGGGATTTTGTTGATGAGAGTACACTATCGTGAAATCCACATCTCGGTCACAAGCAGACAAATCCTATTTCAATACAATGTCACGTGACCCCAACCAACATAAGCAGACGACACACACGATTGAAACACGATGTAAGTACTTGTATTATTTAATTATCAATTCTTATGAACATTTCTGCTAAACAGAGACGTAATTTTCAAAATTTGAGAAGTGCTCTTTTCATTAATAAATTAAATAAAAAAGTTTGCTGCGATATAATTAACCCTACGTAATAAATTATAATTAATTTTAGCCTATCTTTCTTTCTAGAGATCGATGGCGTTAACACTTGGTAGTCAATAAAACATTTATTTGGATTTTAAAGGAGCAAACACCCGTTACCCCCCTTCCCGTCCTGGGTAGGGTGTCCGGCATTGCCACATAGGCTACTCTTTTTGATAAGCAGCAAGGGATCTTTTATATATGCACCTTTCCATAGACAGAACAGTACATACCACGGCCTTAATCATTCTCATCATCATCAAACATCATAATGGGCTCACGATTTGTTAGTTATTTGATCATGACATATTTATATAGCCATATAATGTATATTAATATATTTATACATATTTATTGAACAGCTATATGATTTTAAGATACATCCTTATAGACTTGATCTTGATACATAATACATTATTACAAAATGGGTTCACGTTAGTTATAAGACCAAGAACTCGGTCTAAAGCCATTCATTGTTTTACAAGATGTTATATATAGTAATAAAAAAACATATTTGTATGTGTGTTCATCTCGAATAACTTGTTAATACTACATACTAGTCATTCCCCACCCTATTTATTTATTTATATTATTTATTTGCTTTTTTGTGTATTACTATGTATATAATGTTATACCTATAAACTGTATGTTTTTGGTAATAAAGAATGAGTGAAGTTGCCAGCACAACACAGTTATTTATTAAGCTTTGTGATCTGGTAAATATCTTGTTATGTATGTAGTCTTGATGATGTGTTATTCTCAGTTTCAATGATATATTCACAAGTACTTTTGACAAGTTTGTTATTTGCAGACTTCAAATTTAACATTGCAAAGAAAATCCCAATATTATTAGTTTAAATTATTAATATAATGCCCAAAGGCCAAATTAAAAGATCTCTAATCTTTCCATAGGTTTGGCAACATTACAAACCAAACCATATAAAGAGTTTATTTCTGAAAAACCCAAACAATATTATATCAATTTGGGTCATACTGAAAAAAACATTTCCATAACATATATTGTAAGTGGAATGAAGTAATTTTAACAGGCCATTACCGTAAATGTGTTTTGTATTTTGAAGGAAATTCTATTGTCATATGATTCTCCAACTGTATAAACATAGTATTAGCTTACATTGCATTTTATAAAGGAACTCTTTGTGTATAAAATCATATTGGGTCATTTAGAAAAAGAAAATTTACTTACTGATATTTTTAACATGACAACTTTGTAAAAATAATTTTAAAAACTTTTACAATTTCCAATTGAATATTTTTAAAAAATGACATTATTTTTTAAATTCTTAAATTTTCTAACACTACAACTTACAATTGGAGATTTTTAAAACAACTGAAACTATTTTTAAATCTTAAATTTGAGATAATTTTGCAAAATTTCAGCTGAGCCATAACTAGTTAAAAACATAGTTACTCTTTTCATACTATTAAAGGATAATGCCACAATAACCTTGATACTACGATCCTACAGCGATATTGCTTCTAAATATAGACGTGCATTTTCAAGATGCTCGCTAATGCTCAAGTTCTTATCTGTTAATACTTGCTGACTTACGTCAAATGAGAAAAACTTCCAGCTCACCGCTCATCATGGACCATGTTAGTAAAAACGCAAATGTTTTAAGTGCATTACTTAATCAATACTAAAGCAAGCGCTGGGAGGCAAAACAGTGTTCACGGTCTCAAAAAACTCACTAACACATTTCTCAACAAAGGTCAGAGATAATGTAACAAGGTCTGGTGACAAGTTTTTATAAAATATTTTCACTTTTAAAATGTTCCAGTTTTGTGTGAAACAAAATCAATCAGTTATTTGTTAACTGTATTTTAATGGTATTTTAATATGTTCCAAAACACAATACAATGGACTCTGTCTAAACAAGACTGATATTTCCCGTCAAAACTGGACAAACACTTCGGTCTTAATATTTCCATTTAGTGTAAATCTAACCTCTGAAAACAGGAAACCTTTGAAAACCGGACATTTTACATGGTCCCATGGGTGTTCAGTTTAAACAGGTTTTACTGTATATTATGCGAATACGAAGTTGGTGACAATTTCTTGTAAAATATTTTTACTTTTTAATATTTTTAGTTTTGTGTGAAACCAAATCAATGTTATTTTTTTTAATGGTATCAAACGCTATAGATAGTAATAAGTTTGTTGTAGACCACTGGTCGGAATAGAAAATAGCCCAGACTGCAGCTGGGTCCACTGAGAAGGATTGATCCGACGACCGACCGTTTCAAAGGCGGGCACGCTATCCACTGAGCTACATCCCGCTCCCTACGCTATATATATAGTGGTCTCAGTCTAAACCAGATTTACTTAGTACCAACAAAATATGCTGGTTTAGACAGTGCCAGTATAGAAACATTTCATACAAAGTTACAGAGGTGGATGGTACTTTGAAATCATGCTGGTTTAGGTAGAGTGCCAGTATAGACAGATTTCATCTAGTGTTATGATAATTGGACAAGACTGAAATTGTGTTGGTTTACACAGAAATCCAAATTAGATAAACACTGGTTTAGACAGTCTTATAAAATATTTTAACTTTTTAACATTTTCTTTCTTTCTTGGAACAGAATCCAAGTCAAACAAAATCAAGAAATGTTTTTTAAATGTTCCTTTCAATGGCGTTTCAATATACAAGAATTAATTTTAAAAAACATGAAAATACGATGTTTGAGTTACGAGTGCAAGTGCACTGAGGGTTTTATAACGAGTAACATGTAAATAGAATTAGTTTTTTCTAAATACAGTTTACACGTGTTACTAGAATGTTATTCCCAAGTGGGGACCGGGATGTAGCTCAAACAGTAGTGTGTTAGCCTTTGAAGCAGTTGGTCGTCAGATCGATTCTCTGTGAATCCATTTCCAGTTTGAGCTAATTTGTGTTCCAACCAATGGTCCACAACTGGTTTATCAAAGGCTGTGGTATGTGCTGTTCTGTTTGTGTGAAAATGAAAAAATATTGAAAAGACTTGCTGCTTACTGGAATGAGTAACCTATGTGACAGCAGTGGGTTTTCTCTAAAGAAATGTATCAAAATGACATTATGTATGATGACTTGGCCCTAATAATGACACAATTATTCACAGTCAAGTTGTTTAACGTCAACATTCATAGCCAGGTTTTTTTAGCAGATGACTATCACGGGTGCAGTTTATGGTTTTATCCATCCACTGCGTCCGGGACAGGAAAGCACAATTAGTGACATGACATACTTCTTTATAGGGATCTTGCCATCTTGACTGAGTACGACAGAGAGACGAGTATAGGACTTCTCCAAGAACGACAGCGCACTGGCATTATGAGCTAACAGATTCAAAGAATACTTCAGAAGGCTATCTGCCCATTCCTAAAAAAAAAAGTACATGGACATAATTATGATTAATGTCAGAAAAATATTATCTATCTTAATCTTGATAAAAGAATAATAAAAATATTAATTAATAGGAATATAATTATGGTTTTCTGGGAAGCCATTTCTTTTTACTAAATTAGACAATTTTATTTGTCTAAGTGACACTAACATAACATTACTATAGATAGGTTTTTAACCATTGGATAATTTTCTTTTAGATGAATTCCACATTCATTGTAATTTAATTAATGAACTAACCAAATCCATGATTTATGTATATAATGCTTTGATTAATAATTTTTATTTCGTTCTATCAAAACAATAAAATAAAATATCAAAATAATTAATCAAAAATTAAAAATATATTTTAGGAGGATATATAATGTGCTATGATTGAACAAGACAAATCTTAAATTAAAAAAAAAAAGAGTTAAATGGGATAAAGACCAATGGAGTCACTGATGAGAATTACACCTATGATAGACTGGTCTTCAGTTAAGAAATTCTACCAAGCAAACAATAGTGACAAATTTTAAGTAGCTCAATCAGTAGTGTGTTTGCCTTTGATGCGGTCGATCGTCAAATCAATACTCCTCAGTGGACCCATTTGCCATTTTTGAGCTATTTTCTGTTCCAAACAATGGTCCACAACTGGTTCATCAAAGGCCATGGTATGTGCTGTCATGTCTGTGGGAAAGTGCATGTAAAAGATCCCTTGCTGCTTATCAGAAAGAGTAGCATATGTGGCAGAAATGGGTTTTCTCTAAAGAAATGTATCATAATGCCCATATGTTTGATGTTCAATAGCTGATGATAAGATACAATTCAATGTGTTCAATTGGCATCATTAAATAAAACAAAATGTAACCTTTTTTTTTTACAAATTTTAATTTAAGAAAATGACCAAACGTCTGCTTCTAAGCTAAAAACAAAAGCTGTTCTGAACACGTGTTTAAGCTTATTAAACAAAGAAGAATTACTGAACAGTGAGAATGAATCAAGTTTTGATACCTTGGCAATATCACGGTGAGCACTGACAAAATTAATCCACTCAACATTGACAAAGTCTGTGCCAAAGCAAACGGACACTGTCTTTTCTTCCAGCGGAATATCTTGTGGTCCTATCATCAACGTATCTCGAAGCTTGCCATCCTGTAAAAGAAAAAAAAAGATTAATACTTCAAATAAGTTAGAGTGGTGAGTGTGTGAGTGAATCTTTCACCCATTTGTGATGATTAAACATTTATCAATTTATTGACATGATATTAAAAATATTTAAAATATAGCATGAAAAGCATGCCAAATATACATTTAAAACCAAGAATATAAATTTTAACACTTTAACACCAAAATATTCATCATTGGATCTCTTTTAAAAAAGATAAGATTTTTCCACCCGGAACCTGAGTAAATAAATGTTTACGGTTTGGTGAGGAATAAAACATCAAGCGCTGGTTTGGAAAGTCAACACAATTGATAATATCAGAAGAAATTACTTACTTTTTCTGAATGAGGTAATCTTCGAGAATGTCGAGGACACGAATCATCTGTGAGAAGACAAGAATCTTGTGTCCTCCCTGTTTCAACTTGGGCAGCAGCTTGTCGAGTAAAACCATCTTACCACAAGACTTGACCAGCGCCATTGAGAACTGTTCCATATTGTTACCATACTTGACTCGTGTGTCTTCAAGAATTTTCTCTTCCGCACCTAGTCAACAAAGTTTACATGATAAAACTAAAAGTAAAGTTTGTTTTGATAACGACTCCACTAGAGCACATTGATTGTTTAATCATTGGCTATTGGACGTCAAACATATGGTCATTTTATCACATTTTCAATGGAAATCATCTACATTTTTCCATTAATAGTTTTAGCGATATTTTCTGTTCCAACTGGTTTATCAAAGACTGTGGTGTGTGCTGTCTTGTCTGTGGGAAAATGTACATAAAAGACCCCTTATCGAAAAGAGTAAACTATCTGGTGGCAACAGGTTTCCTCTGAAGAAATGTGTCAGAATGACCATATTGATATGTTTGATGTCTAATAGCCGATAATAAATAAAAATCAATGTGCTCTAGTAAGATTGTTGAAAACAAAACGTTAAATTAGTAGCAAGGTATCTTTTATATATATGTATCATCCCAGATATGAAAAAGATGTAAAAAAAATCTTTACCATTGACAAGGTATGGATGATTGCAGCATTTCCGAAGTTCCATCATTGTGTTCATCAGACTGGGCACATTGGCGCCAGTCTTCTCAAGAAATGAAAAGTTCTTCTCCAGTATGGCTCTGTAATACTTCTTCTGAATGTTGGTCAACTCAACCTGAAGTTAGCAATGTTTTAAAGTTACCATCTTATAACATCTATTATAGTGTAAAATATAAGCAGACCTACAGCAGGGAATAATCTAACATACAATTTGGGGTTGGTCAGAGGTCCTATTACCCTTCAAAAATTCTTTTAATACCAAATTCCAAAAATTCATTAGAAAAGTTTCCAAATTTTAAACAATTCCCACCTCAATTTTATGAAAAAAGAACTGATTTGTAGAGCTAGATTTATTCCTGTGCTATGTTAATAAACCTGTTCCTCCAAATTTTAAGCAATTCCCCCCCACTCAATTTTATGAAAAAGGAACTTGATTTTAGAGCTAGATTTATTCCTGTGCAATGTTAATAAACACGTTTCTCTCCCATCTATACACAATGCTAAAAATGTGCATCCATTTTACAGTATAATTAACACAAAGATGAGACAGTTATGATAAAACAACAAATGAAAAATGGATGCAGTTATGATAACACCTGCATTTGAATGTGATAATTCTGATATAGTAGCCAATTTGTTCAGAAAAAGGTGTTTATATATAAACACATTATGTAAAATAAAATGCATTGTCAAGTAAAACACATAAAATAAACAATCACTATCGACGATGAATTCCAGTGAATTCTGCATACCTCAATAATGGTTTCCTCTTTTGGTGCCAAATTTTTCTCAACATCTTCTTTCAACCTTCGAAGCATCATAGGTTTGAGAATCTGTGACAAAAGTACATGAAAATACATGATTTTTAATATTTTAATATTATAATTAATATAAATATTTAATATATTATTATTTTAATGCCCAGTATTCATCCAGCTATCATCATCTTCTCTCACTTTCTCAAAGAAGACATCACTTTATAATTTAAGGCTTGAATTTAACGGAGACACTGTATATATTGCCACAGGTTTTGTATAAATTACCGTAGGTGAGGTGCTTCACTGGTGGCATTTTTTGGCCACTGGCTTATGGTTATTGTTTAATCAACCTTTTTCAGATCTTCCATTTGTGACTATTTTGAGTTTCACCTTGCTAATATTTTATAGCAACAATTATTTATAAAAAAAAAATTCATTTATAATCAAACCTTTTTCAGATCATCCACTTGCTGTTCTGTTTTGAGGTCTCCGAAGTCTGTAATAAACGCCTGAGCATTGCTGTATTTCTTTGGTTCCAAGAAGTTCAACAAGGAGAACAACTCATCAGTGTTATTTTGTAGTGGGGTGCCGGACAACAGTACTTGATGTTCCTGAAATGAGAAGATATGACGTACATTTATTACTTTTTAATCATCCGATAAACACGAAGGTGTCCTTTATATGCACTTTACAAGATAAGATGGCACATACCACAGACTTTGATGAACCAATTATGGGTCAATAATTGTAATGGAAACTAGACAGAACGTTTTAAGTTGACAAATTTACTTCATGTTTGGAAAAGTTTCTGTCAAAGTTTAAACATTTTTAATAACAGAAAACTTTTATAAAATTTCTTCCTTCAAATCTGACATATCAATTTTATCATTGATGTTTTTTGTTTTGTTTTTAAATCTCAAAATGTAATAAATACATATAAATATAATAAATACTGTTAATATAGAATTCAATTGTTTAAATAATAATTGTATAATTTAGAAAAAAGCTCTAAATTGACTACTTACGATGTCGAACTGTCTCAATCCATCCATCAGTCTACAGTTTCTGTTTTTGAGTCTGTGAGCCTCGTCAATGATGATGCACCTCCATTCAATGTTACTCAGCGTTTCCCAGTCAGTGATGATAAGCTCGTACGTCGTAATCAGTGCATTGAATCGGTACAGTTCCGGGATTCTTTTCCCCTAAAATAACAATATTGAAAAAATTTGATCTTACTAGCAGTTAACAAGGACATTTGATCAATCATTATAATGAAATCGAAGTATAAAAAGATAAAAATGGGATCTGCTCCATTCTTCTGATGCAACAATCGGCTGTACCATATTTAGGTCAAGTGAATAAGACGATTTATAGTGTATTTTGCGTGATCTAATTACAATACTGCAAATCATTGCATTGGAAGAACGGAGTGTGGTGCTCATCAAACAAACGTACAAGATATATTCTAAATGGTTAAATATTATAAAAAAACAGACACTGTCACTTTAAATATTGAAAACCTTTTTAAAATACAGACATGTTAAGGAGTCTTAACTGGTTTTCATCAGTGGACATGCTTTGTAAAAAATCTAAAGACACACCAAATGTTTATAGGTTTTTCTAGGAAGGACGATATGCCAAGAAACACACTATTTTTTTCACCCTTTTATCACCGTGTAAAGTTGTTTTGTTTAACCATGCCACTAAAGGACATTGATTTTAATCATATCAGTGGCTATTGGACGTCATTCATGTGGTCATTTCGACACATTTCGTTTAATGGAAATCTGCCACTACATAGGTTACTCTTTTCGATAAGCAGCAAGGGATCTTTTACATGCACTTTCCCACAGACAGGACAACACATAGCATAGCCTTTGATGAACCAGTTGTGGAACACTGATTGGAATGGAAAACAGCCCAAACTGCAGATGGTCCACTGAGAAGAATTGATCAGATGACCGACTGCTTCAAAGGCGGCATGCTACCGACTGAGTTACATCCCGCTCCCTGATATATTACAAAATAGATGGATTAGTTATGATTTTTTCCCAGGACTAAGGTATATTTAAGACTGCAACACAGGAATATTTTTATTCTATTACTCCTGATATTTCCGCATGGAACGGATCTCTAAAACATCTAGAATGAACTCTGTAGTTTAACTTACATCACTATCTTTGTAATACATCTCATATTCCTGAAGCATCAGTCGACTTGCCGTTCTGAAAAGACAAAACTTCATTTACAACTATAATAACAGTATTAACTATGTGAGCATTCGAAATTGGTCAAAAAAAATCTAATAATAATAATAATGAATCTATTTAATGAACTAATATCTATACAAATATTCATTCTTGCTTATTCATCCACCTTAAATAATTGATAGGCTTTAGTTAGTATAAAATATCTGAAATGTTATAATATATTTTTCAGTTTAAAAACAATGTTTCTACATCACAAAGATATACTGGCTGCTATCGTAGACATTGTGATACTTGAAAACGCAGGACATTTAATTTCTTTTTCACTAATAAGAAATCTCATAATTATGCAGACAGGTGAAAATAACAATTAATATGGAAAAACACACGGATATTAAAAATGCAATTGTGCTTAGCGAAGGATGTTACAAGATGGATAAGTATGATTTAACTTTAAATCTGCCTGTCCTACCAACTTCAAATATAAATCATGAAGAGAACCATGGATATTGTTAAAATGAACTTTATGTTTAACAAGCGCTAGTTAGGCTATCTATGATATAAACAAAGGCCAAATTTACGAAGCATGTTTTGGTTAAACACGCACGTTTAAGCATTCTAATTGTATGTAGTTACACAGGTGTAAGAGAAAAACACGCTTCATAATTTCGACCCTAAATTACTTACGTTCCATGATATGTGATGACGTTCAAATCTGTCCAGGTTTCAAACTCTCGATGCCAGTTGGCAATGGTGGAAAGAGGGGCCACTATCAGATACGGAGCTTTAATTCCATATTCGTACATCTGTACAAGGAAACTAATGCTCTGCACAGTTTTACCCAGGCCCATTTCATCAGCTAATATACAGTTTTGTCTGGAACAAATAGAAAGAACGTGAATTATTTCAAAACAAAGATAGATGAACTCTCTTTAAAGAAAAGTAAAGTAAAGTTTTTTAATTGATTTTTATCTTAGCAGCAGCTATTGTACTCTTTTAATATGCCCTTTCCCACAGACAGGACAACCCATACCATACATGTTAACCAATGTATTATATGCTACATTAACCATAGTGATACAGCTGACTGTCTTAACCAGACATCAACGGGACCAAGTAAAATTACGGGTTTTCAGGTGTCTGGTTTAAGGGGTTAGATTTGAGCTAAATGGGACAGAATTGTTTGTTTAGAGAGGGTCCTGTTTAAAGGGTTCACTGTATTTAAAAAAAAATACATCTTGCAATATCATAAAACCCACAATATCAATAACAGTAATCATAAAATACAAACTGCACATTGGACAGTTGATCTACAAGTTTAAAAAAATTATATAATGACGCCCCTGGAGCAAATCAATTTTTATCTTATCAGCTATTGGACATCACAGCTATTGGACATCATTCATATGGTCATTTTGACACATTTGACGCATAGGCTACTCTTTCAGATGAGCAGAAAGGGGTCTTCCAAATGCACTTTCCCACAGGACAGCACATACCACAGCCATTGATGAACCAGTTGTAGACCACTGGTTGGAACAGAAAATAATCAAAATTTATCTAAGTAAATTATATACATACTCGTTAAACCAGCAGAACGTCAGCCAGTTTACACCTTCTTGCTGATATTCACGCAGCTTGTTACCTCCCTTGTAAATACGGTTTTCTTCCAGTTTCTTCCAATCACTAGGGTTTGGACGTGCTACAATCTGGTAAAAAAGAAAGAGTAGTTTGTTTTATTTAACAACGCCACTAGACAACATTGATTTTTATCTTATCATCAGCTATTGAACATCATGCATATGGTAATTTAGACACATTTCTTTTAGAGGAAACCAGCTTCTGCCACACTGATTGGAACGGAAAATAACCCACACTGCAGATGGGTCCACTGAGAAGGTTCGATCTAATTAACTCCCACAAATAAAAAAAGTTTTGTTTTATTTAACACCGCCACTAGAGCATATTGATATGCTCAGCTATTGGACGTCATTCATATGGTAATTTTGACAAATTTCTTCAGAGGAAACCCGCTGCCGCCACATAGGCTACTCTTTTTGATAAGCAGCAAGGTATCTTTTATATGCACTTTTCCACAGACAGAACAGCACATACCACGGCCTTTGATGAACCAGTTGTGGACCACTGGTT